>JAULJZ010000018.1:7711544-7723695 GCA_032270985.1 Heliamphora pulchella | reverse complement strand
GTCCGTGCAGATATATGTATTGAGGGCGTATATTATCCTACGATTTTATTTCGTGAAGATATATGTTAAATCTGCATGTGTTGCGTTATATGAATATCATGTGTTGCATGTGGGGCTCGTGAGAGTCTTGGCTTGTAGGAGTCTATCTTTACTTGTAAAGTATTGTAGTATATATATCAAACTATTTTCGAGGTTTGCATGAGCAGTGATATAAAAATCATTTTCCAAATATTTTCTCTTGAGACTCGTATGAGTTTAGATATAAAATCGTTTTCAAAGCTCATGTGAATTGCATACCGCACCTTGTTTTCTGTGCATGCTTAGCTTATATTCCATGCTTGTCTAGTTTCAGTTGAGCTTTGGCCCACGATGTGGAATTTGAAGTATTTTTTAGGTACCGATCATGCAGGTTAATCCGGAGGAGCCGATTAGGGTGGAAGATCTATAGTCTTCCTTTTTGCGCTTTTGATCATGTATGCTTATATCATATTTTTCGGTGTTGGAACCGTGTAATATAAACCTTTTTGGCAATTATATTTAATGCATGTGTGTTTTACTTTCTGAGTAAACATTGGGTTGGGTATTGTATATGGTTGTTTTTGGGTGTTTTACGTGACCCAAAATTTGGGGCGTAACATTCTAGTATTTTCTCATGTAGTCACGCAGGGACTTCTTCTTTCCCCTTTGCAACGCCATAAGCGAATTGATCTCTTTTGGGATCTTTGTATTGGTGACAAAGCGAGCCATGAACCCCTTTGACAAGTCCCTCCAGCTCGTTATCGACTGAGGTAACAAATGATCAAACTATCTCAGGCCTGCCTCGCCCAAGTTGGACAGGAACACTTTGCACATGAGAGCGTCATCGACACTCCATAACATCATCATTTGCCTGTAATGGCTGATGTGCGTGTTCGGGTCCGAACACCCATCGTATGATTTGAACCTTAGCAAGGAGAAGCTTTTGTGCAGATTCGCTCGGTCTGTGTGCTCGACAAACGGCGTGGTGATTTCCCATACATCGGTCTGTGTGCTCGACAAACGGCGTGGTAATTTCCCATACATCGCTCAGCTTGGTCATGGTGTAATAAGCTGATGACGATCCTTCATTCCTACGCGGTGGGTCTTTTTCCGCTTAGATTTCCTCAAAGCGCAATTGCTTCCCTATGTGCTCGAGTTTTCCTTCTGTTTAGTAAATTCCCTGAGGATCTTCCCTAGCTCCAGGTTGACCTCGCTCTCTCCCTTGGCGCCCCTCGTACTTGAGGATTTCGACTCTTCATAATCGAAGCTTCCTGCTTGGACTTGTGGGTGCCGATCTTGGTTCCTTAAGAAAGAACGAAGCCTCAA
Organism: Heliamphora pulchella; assembly: GCA_032270985.1. Taxonomy (NCBI): domain Eukaryota; kingdom Viridiplantae; phylum Streptophyta; class Magnoliopsida; order Ericales; family Sarraceniaceae; genus Heliamphora; species Heliamphora pulchella. The sequence goes on along the minus strand of JAULJZ010000018.1, from coordinate 7,722,351 downwards.
GATTTCCTCCCCCATTGCATGGAGCGCTAACCCCTTTGCAAGGTTGTGCTCGAGTGTCCTCGCTGTTTTACGAACAGGTCTTTTCTCCTCATTCCTTCGTATTCTACGCATTTCTATAGACCCTGGTGAAGCTTGCTCATCAAGAACGGTGGGCATCTTTGAAGGTGTTACCATTGATAGTTTTTCAATCTGTTTTTAACTAAATTCCCACAGACGGCGTGAAATGTACTGGGTTATATTTATTTGATGGGTTGGACCTAACTTAACCAAATTCGCCAATGGGCTGGCACCTACAAGAGTGAACAACATGAGCTAGCAGTGGCAACTCGCCGAAAGCCACTCCGATGGTTAAATTAGAAAGTATTCTTAAGAGAAAATGGCAGTTCATAAATAAATTGACAGAGTTTTTGCTAATTTATTTTTCATGCTTCTCACCTTTGAACCCTCCTCTTTTATAGTGTGGGATTCCCTCTCTCTCTCTTCTATTTTCATATAACCTATTCTAACAGCCAGTCCTGCAAAACGGCTTTGCCACACCGGCGTTGCATCAACTGCAGTGACTGACCAACCGCCGTCACATCACCATAAATGTTCTCATCTCGGTCTATCTCTTGGACCGAGATTCATGTAATAAATGCCTCTCTCAAAGCTGAAGGGCACTCGATTGGCAAAAGATACTTAGTTTAATTGCATTCAATGCTATTCTGTCAAAGCCAAATTGTACCTTCCCGATCACATCGCATTAAATGCAAAAGCCAGGGTCGAGCTCATTCTTGCGATGAGCATTCCTAGCTCGGCCCCTACATGAACCGCCCTGTCCTGATTGGGCCTTCCCGTCTTAGGCCTTCACGAGGACCATTGGACCCGAATTTTGCTCCATCCCCTTCAACATCCATGTTCATGAAATTGTTTTTTCAATATGTTATCTCGGGAAAATGATCATATGCTTACCTTGTTCTGTATCTGTATATTTTTTTCTAATGGAGAAAAATGATTTTCCAATCACTTCTAACTAAAAATGAAAGAATTTATTTGGAAATGGAGGGGGGGGGGGGAGGATTTACTTTCTAAGTTCTTATTTTCTAAGTTCTTATTTTATAAAACTGTGTGGGTTTTGATTTTTCCTCCATGCTGTTTTATGGAGTATGATATTTGTATCATTGGAATCCTTATATCAATACCTTTCTAACCGTATTTTATTTGCATTGTTTGGATGCAAATTGAAGAAGATCTAAGAACACAGTTCTTCATACCAAAATGGCATGGAAGATGATGAATACTGCTCATCTGGGTTTCCTATAGGTCGTGTTTGGTTTGGTAGAAAATTTAAATTGCATTCACTCTATATGTAGAGTGAACGAGATAAGGCCAAGTGGTTTTTTTTTTTTTTATCAAAAACCCGAACCGGTGGAAAGTACAAGATGAACAGAGGCGACCCACTGTTTGGGGGGTTGTTCATCTGGTTCCTCTTAAGGCAACGTTTGGTTGCATGGGACATGTCCATATTGCTTTTTTGGCTCGTAAATATTCATATTAACTCCGCTTTTAGCGTGGTTTGAACCTACTGACTTGAAATTTAATTTGCTTTTTACTGTCAAGTAATTACAAATTTTCTGAAATATGAAACTTTTTAATTGTAATTTTCTATGGTATGTTTATTGTTAGAAAATCAAATAAATACTATAAATTTGTGAATTTATCGCAAATGGTTTGTTGGGTGATTTAAATTTGGTTGACATTTTATGTGAGGATTTTTTGTCACTTGTATATGTTTTTTTATATGCGAACATTGATTGTAATTATTATTTGTTTGCATATTTAAATAAAAATGTTCAATCTTATATTTATTTTGAAATTAATGTTCTAGAGATTAATTTGATTTTAGCAAGTATAATTACTCACATGTATTGTGGAATTTGGACTATATTATTCCTTTTTGAAGGATGGGAGCTTAATTTAGTTATTAAACTTAAATTCAAGTTTGGATTAAATAAAAATCCTAATTTTATTTTTAGGATGTTGTGTGCTTGGATTTGGCCTAAATACGTGTTTATACCCTATATTTTGTACAATTAAATCCTTATTTGGATTACGAACAAGCTTAAGTCTAGTTTTACGATTTTATTTTATTTATCGATATTGGACAAAAAATATACACTAATTTTTCTAAGTTTGTTTTTTAATTAATTTCGTTAACGCCATTAAATGTTAGGAGATGTCAGTGTAATTTTCTCAAACGTGGGGAGTTGACTGTATTTGACACATACTTCAAAGGAGGTTATTGTAATTTATCCTATTTAATTTGTCAATGGTACACCGTGGTATTCTAAATAGATAAATAGTTCGATATGCATAGGCTCTATTTGTTAATAAAGGTAGAATTGGATTATGGGCTTGTTTGAGATAGCTTTTAAGTTGTCTTCTTTAAATAAAAAAAAAATTGACTCTTAAACTGTATTATTTGGTTTTAAAAAAATAATTATTTTTTTTATCTCTTAATTCAAGAAAAAAAACAATATATAACTCAAATACCTCAATTTTTTTTCAAATAAAATTACTATAATATCATTACTTCAAACAGTCAACCCTACTCATAAAAATAAAAAAAGACGTGTTAACATCACAAATACTACAACTTAAAGTTGAAAGTAAGGATATTTTAGATATTTTAATAAAAGCAAACAAAAAAGTTGCTACAAAAAATTATCCCGAGCAATTTAACTTTTTTTATTCTTCTTTTTTCTAAAAAAATTAAACTTCTTTAAAATCAAATTTTTTAGGCATCCCAAAAAAGCACTATACAAAAAAAAATCTCATTTATTCTCTTGTTTGATTTGTTTAATTGGGAGAAAAATTGAACTATTATTTTAACTCTCTTAATTATTATAAACTCCTATATTTGACTATTACAATCTTACCACTCAAGTGAATTTAGAAGTTCTGAAACTATTACTATTTAATTTTTTTATAATTTCATAATAATTTTATAAAATGTATGTTAAACTAAATAGCATATTATTTATTTTTAAGTTATTTTACTTTTAATTAAACATCATTTAATATAAATAATAATACATTAATAATTTAATTTATAATAATTTGAATACTAATAGTCTATGTGCGTCGATTATTCTATTCTAATTATTCTATAAAAATAATATTTCGAACAAGGCATTATAGATAATTGAGGCAATGGAAAAAAATTAAAGGGTATTTTTATCTAATATAAAAGTTTACACAGCTTTAGAAAAAAAAAATCACCAAGTTGATGCTCTCTCTTAATATAATAGTATAAATAATATAGTTAATTAATTATTAGCCCTTTTTAGCAAGTTTGTAGAAAGATTAGTCTTGATACTAAGTTTTTTAAAAGTTATGTACCAGTTTTTAAATTATAGATATTCGTATGATAATTTTGACTTTTAAATCTTTCATCTCGAGCTTCTGGTATTATTTCTCCACATTGCTATCGAAAACGCTCATCGACTTTGATATCCGACAGCGATTAGCTCTCTAGCACCCCAAACAGCTTATAAAGCTCTTTTCTCTCGCCTATGTCGTGCTCCTTGTATAGGTTGCTGATAACCGCCCTTCTCGCTCACAATCTTGTGCATCACAATTTCTCAAACAAAATCGCTTTAATAGATCGAAAAAGAATCAAAGAATAAGAAGTACTGACACAGACGACAAATCAATCATCAATCATGGCAAAAGTTCTCAGACAATGGTGATTTCGTTAGCGACGAGAGGTGATTGTGATTTTGGCAGAAATAAAAGATAAGATAGCAATGACAACTTTGACGATAGAGGATCCTAATCGTTTGGTGATGTGAGGTAGAACTAGTCAGTAAGGGATTTTAGAAATGATAGAAGCAGAAAAAACGTCATTGTGAGATTCAGGTCGACTCGAATTTATCTAAAAAAAATTTCAGAACAATATTTTTTTGCCAAAAAATAAGGCAACAATTGAGATTTTTTTTTTTTGTTAATTGTGCATTTTTGTTATTCATTACACATTTAACTGAGATATTTTTTACTATAAGATTTTTTGTCCAAATAAGTAAATGATTGAAAATTTTCTTTGTTAATTGTGTATTTTACTAATAACTTAATTATGAATTTTACTAAAATATATTTTTTTAAATAAGACTTTAATTGTTATATGAAAAAATTGTTAGTTTCTCAATTTTTATTTCTATTGAATCATAGAATTTTCTCAGTTTAAAGAAAAAATTATGAATTTTTTGGTTGCTTTGTATTCAAATTGGGTTTATGCGGCATATTAAGTATATTAACATAAAATGAGAATGAAGAGCATTGCCAGCTCAGTAGTTTCATACCTTTCCATAAGACTCCTTACCTAGGTGGTCTGCGGTTCGAGTCCTCCTATCTCTCTCTCCCCTCCCCTTTTCTCCCCTCCCCGCTGCTCTTATACTCCTAATCAAAAAACATAAAATGAGATTTGATTTTTTTGAAAAAGGTGGGGATGAGATCAATCCTTCTACAAATCTTACTTATATAATCCCCATTTAAAAACCCCAAAATATAAAAAAAAAAATGTTGAAAATCATCAATTAAAGATATTTAAATCTAAAATTTCTAAAAAATTGATCAATTTTGACAAGCCGATGAATGAATTTATCGAGTTATAAAATTCTCTTAAGTCTAATGTCACGAACTTAAAAAAAGAATTACATAATTCAATTGAATTAAAATCCTCTAGTTAGGCAAAGATTGTAAAATTAAAAAAAAATTAGATACTTTTAATACTACACTTAAGAAATTGAATACATGGTCCATGACTTTAAAAAAAAATTAAGTGCACAAAAATAGGCATCTATTCCATCAGCACTGGGGTATTTTCACAATTCTTTTACCACAAAAGACTTGGGTAAATCAATTTTGTTAAAATTGCAAATATCCCCAAAAATTTTGTTGTAAGTCACCCAAAAATTTATATTCAACCCAATGGTTGTTGAACTTTGATTTTTTTGTCAAAAATCATCACCAATGCCAAATAATTTTAAAAATTTTCTTCCTATTTGCCATTTATTGTGGACAATTAGGACCCATTAAACTCCACTAAAATAAATAAATATTAAATTATTCACTGTCTCCATTAATTCATCAAAATTTGAATTATCTAATAAAAAACCTATTGGATCTCAAAGCAAATCTAGTAAAAATTTATAGAATTCAGATACAGATAAGAAAGTTTCAAAATATCAACAACAAAAAAATAACAAATAAATAACTTTGAAGGTCAAAGGACCGTAAAAAAAAAAAAGAAAAAAAATTTACGGTACTTTTACAAATTGAAGATATGAAGATTTTTATAATTGACCGTAAAGACTGTAAAAAAAACAAGTAACCGATAAATATAATCATTTTCGTTTTCCTATAAACGACAAAATTACCCAAAAAAAAAAAAAAACGACGAGAGAGAGAGATCAGAGAGGGGGTCGGCTACAGTATAATGCTGTAAGGAAGAGGAACCGTTGTTTGTCTTGCAATTAACACGAGACCCCTCCGTTCTTCCAATTCTCTCTCTCTCTCTCTCTCTCTCTCTCTCTCTCTGGAACCACTTTCTCTTTCTATCTCTAATTCTTCTGATCTGAAGTTTGACCAATCCAAGGCAAGTTATCCGTCCAATTTGTCATCCTCTTCCAATTTAATTTGTTGGGTGTATTGCGATTCTGCTTCTATCTGTGTTTTTTAGATTTTAATACAATTTTTGGGCGTTTCTTTTTGGGGTAAAAAGGTATAGTTCTGTTGTAATATGCTGTGCCTGGAGGTTGTTTGAGCTTTTGATAGGATTGGTATTTACTCGAATGAATTCTAGCTATTTTGGGTTTTATTATGATTTTTGTTTGCTTTTAACGTAAGTTGTTGCCTATTTTCTGGCTGAATCAATCCCAGTTCACTATTTTCTTCTCCGTTTCCACATGATTTCCAAATAAAATGTAATGCCATGTTGAAGTGACACAGAGAGTTGTATCTATATTAGCAAAAAGAGCTGTATCTACATAATTTAGGAGATTGTGGAAAAGTTTTTCATGGCCAAAACCCATTTCCTTTTTGCTTGTTGTAAGTATGCAAACTATCTCTTGAGTCCAAACGAGGCCTTGGCGCCACGAACTAGCTATTAGACTTGAAGATGCCAAACATAAGAGTGTACCTTAGTGCTTTTCAGCTGGTGGTGTTGGCCGAAAGAGCACTCTGATACTTAAGTTAGAAAACGATCCAAGATGCTCAAGTTAGAAAACGATCCAAGATGCTCTCGAAAGCCAAAGTTGAGAATAGTGAATGCGCCTTTACGAATGAGGTGAAACATTTATTATAGGAGAGGAAAGGAGGTTGTGTAACACCCCGACCCTTCATATAGGAACGATATTGTCCGCTTTGGGTAAAACTCTCACTGTTTTGTTCTTCCCAGGGGGTCACCCATCCTTGCATTACTCCAGCATAAGCATGCTTAACTGCGGAATTCTGTTAGAGTCTCTACCACATGGGAAAAGGTCTCGTTGAATGTAGAGGTCCAAGATTTTTTCTTTATAACCCAGGAACTCCTTCTCCCTTTTCGATGTGGGATACCAGGATATCACAGGTTGAGTTAGAATAGGACTCTTATCTAAAACTCATCATCTCATGACGAGTTAAGTCTAATGGCAGTTATCGGCTCTGCTGTTAGTTTTATTCGTGTATAAATACTTGTTTTGCCATTGCGTATAGTTTATGGATGTACACAGCACCGGAAATTATGCATATGCGAATAAACAGTAGAGATTTTAGCTGACATCCAATATTTTGTAACCTAGAAACTCGCTGTATCATTCCAATAGTTCATTTGCATTGGTTTTCACAATGATGAAGTGTTATCATATCTAAGTGAGATCTGGGCTGGAAAGTTGATGATATGGAACTACCTTTGAAACTCTCTTTTTGATTTTGTGAAGCAGGGTTTGGAGGGTGGTTGTATAACTGAAGACTTCAATCTTCCGGACACAACAGCAACAGTACTCATGGAACCTAGTAATTAGCTTAATTTCCGTTTACCTAAGTAGTTTTATGCTCAGAGTGGAAACTTATTTTGAATTTCTTTTCCTGCTTCTACTTCTTATTCTCATGTTGACCTTTGATTATCAACTAGCATGAGGTTTACCATACAAATATAGTAAGCTTGAAGAATAAAGAAGAAAGAGAACATAAGTTTAGCTGGTAAGATTGTTTGTTTTCAAAAATTTTGTCCCACTAGGTTGAACAGCCATTCTAGTTTGTTGATTGTGAAGATAAGTGAGTTGAACCTTTTGTTGCAAACATAAAAGAAAAGCATTAGCTAGGTGATTGTGTGCTAATTTATAAAGGAATCATAAATTATCCTCTCATTTTGTCACTAAACTATGTTTGGTCCTGCATTCTTGTGTAGATAAGCTACCTGAATATTCTCTCAACCAACCACTAGTAGGGAGAGATCACAAAAAAGAGCTTGAAAGTTGTAAGTTGCCTTCCATGTTTTGATTATTTTGCTCTCCACATTGTTACTTCAAGCAACTACCATTCCAGCCAATTTTAGGCTATGATGAAGTGTTTCAACCGAGTTGATACTGAACTTGTAGTTTGGCAATGCACCTACGTCGATTTAGAAAGCAAAAGCAAAAGCAAAAACATAACAAGGTTGCCATAGAAAAGTTTTTACAGCTTCATGTCTATCTCTCCAATTACATCATATCATGTGTGTCATATTGTGTGGAATAGGAATATTATGATTCAACCCCAATCTTTATTGTGGCTGAGGCACACAAGTGGGATTTACAAAGAGACAATTACTGAGAGCCTCTAGTTACCTTCCAAGAATGTTAGATGATGTGGATCACTTGTTGGGGACTCAAAATTACTTCAAAGGTTTATATATTGCAAATACTTTTATAGGCAAATGGTAGAAGGATATGGAAAAATTTCACCCTACTTACGAGTTCCATTCCCTATTGAGCCGTTGCATTTGGTTTTTGTAATCTAAGTTATGCATGCATAATAATGGAGATGGGAAAGGAAAATAGGGGGAAAAGTTAACTAATAAATGGCCACATATCTCCTAATGACTATAAACAGTAACTTCTTCATGTCACAGATGCTGCTACTGAGGAGGGACAAGGTTTGAGGAATAGCCTTGAATTGGTGAAATCTGTTTCTGATAAGCACTTGGATCTTTTGAGACCTTCAGCACGACACCATACACTGTCTAAAGGTAGTGATCCTGTTTGGATGTGATTAATACTCTTTCACTCATTTTGATGCTTACCCTGCAAATTCATTGTGCTTTCTCTTATTCAATAGTAAATTAGACACTCCATGTACCTCCTCTCATTTCCTTACTGCTTAAGTTATGATTGCAACCATTTTCTCTGTGGGTCCCTGATTGAGTAAAATTGATTGCTCTACCACCAATGCATTCCCATCATTCCAGTGCTTTCCACACCTCCATGAACCTATGTGAAGTCTCCTGATATCCATTTTACTGATTTCTGCATGGAGCATATCAATCTAAAGGATCTTAATGTACTTTTTTTAAAAATTTATTTTAAAGTTGCAATTTGGTTTAAACTCTTAATCGTTTCTAAAACACTCACCGTTCGTTCTTTATCATTTCATCATAATTGGCCACCTTGTCACTACTATTTGGATTCTTATACCATTGGAAGCAGTGGCTTGTTCATATATAAGCATACACAGATAAAAGCACACCACCATCACCTTCTGAAAATAAAGTTTTTGCCATTGCATACTAATCAAGCTTAAGCTTTACTCTCATGCCTTCGATCTGGACTCTAATGGGTTGTGTTTGATATTGTTAAAAGAGAATTGGTACAGATGCTGGTCTGTTTAGTAAGCAAATGCCCGTAATGCTGAACTATTTTTTGTGCTGACAGGGCAAGCAACAGACATGACAGATCATGAGAAAGGCAAGTATACCCTTATTAGAGATGCAGAGGAGTTCCAGCCCGGGACATTTGACAAGCCCCTTCTGTGCTTTGGTTGTGGAATCGGATGGTTTTCGTGAGTATATTTCTTCATTCCTTCCTCCATCTTCTCCATTTCCCCTTAACCTTATGTACATGTGTTTGCTTTCAGTTTTCTTTCAGGCTTTGTGTGCCCTCTTATGTGGTACTATGCCACAATTCTCTACTTTGGAAACTACTACAGGAAGGATCCTAGAGAACGAGCTGGCCTTGCTGCTTCCGCAGTTGCTGTAAGTACTACTCTCTCTCTCTCTCTCAATTCTCTTTCATAAAAAGAAAATGCTTCCAATTGAGGAGGCGGCCAGAAGAACTTCTATTGGATTCAAATGTGTATATCTATCTGTTCACCTTTTGGTTTTAAGTAAACAAGTTACACCTAATCTAAAAAGTACAGACACTTCTAAGGAGGAGGCTTGTCGTGTCAGACACCGACACTCATCAGACGCTCCTAAAAGTGTGTCCGATACTTTTTAAACGTGTTTTAATTAAAAAAAAATTAAACTATTAATATCATATACTTTTCTGACAATTAAACTTCTAATATTATATAATTTTTGCAAGACAACATTATGAATTTATGAGTTCTTCTACTAACACTTAAATGTCTACTAACAATTTTACTAAAAAAACACTACACACTCTAGCTAAGCATCATAAATCCATTTTTTAAACTAAAAAAATTTAATCTCTTATCACACGTTAATAGAATGCACAGTGATTTTTAGCAAATGCGTTGGTAGACTTTTAAGTGCAAATAGACTTTTTGTAACATTATATGATAAAATATATAGCTTTTAAATTTAACTAGTGATATATTGTATGTTTTTTATTACATTTGAATAAATTATTCATATATTTGACATAAAATAAATATATAAAATTAAAAAATTTTAATGTGTCCTGGACATATCGCAATTCGTAGCCTCCATTTTTGAAAATTAACATGTCATCGTGTTCGTGTCGTGTCGTGTCTGTGTCTACGCTACTTAGTTTCTAATTTGCTTTTGATGTAAGATGGTATGAACTCTACTTGCAAAAAGGAAATGACTTGGCTGTTGTTGCAGGCACTGGCATGTTCAGTTGTATTGTTGATTATAGCTGTGGTTCTTCTGCTCTAGATGGGCTGTCAAATTTGCTTTCCTCTTTACACCCCTTGTGTCCATCTTCAATTGGGAAACAGAGGTGTTTGGATAAGAATTTTCAAAACAAAAACTGTTAAAAATTATAGATCTCTTGCCCGTTTCGACAATGGAACATACTGATGTTAACTCGAACTTTTCCCTGATGATAAACAAGAAATGCCTGGTCTCATCTGTCGGGCAATGTGTAGACAAATGAACAATATAATAGTTATTGAAAATGTACAGAAGTTTTTCTCCATGGTGCATAATCTGTGTCTCTTCAATTTATGGGCAAGAAACAGTTCTTTAAGTGTTAACCGTAATGGAAAGCCGTACTCAAAAGAATATACGAGTACTCTTATTTATAATAAAAAGCTATACCACACTATTACATCCCTACACTCACACATACAGAATAATAGTAAAGATACTATTAAGATACATGTATATCTAACACTCCCTCAAGTTGGAACATATATATCTATCATACCTAGCTTGTTACATAAAAATGAGACACGCGAACCCGGCAGAGATTTAGTAAAGATATCGGCTACCTGATCTCCTGTAGGGACTGACCCAAAATTCACAACATCTTTCTGATATTCTGCACGGACAAAATGGCAGTCAATCTCAATGTGTTTTGTTCTCTCGTGAAATACTGGATTTGTG
>JAULJZ010000018.1:7693251-7711444 GCA_032270985.1 Heliamphora pulchella | reverse complement strand
GCCGTAACTGAAAATCACAACATAAAAACAGAAAGTAGGTTATAGTTTTTCTCTTTATTTCTTTCTAACCCATTAGTACAAACCGTGAGTGCTTTTACCCTCATTTCATGATGTTATGGACTTTATTAAATTGTTCTCAAGATTATATCATTAATCTAATTTGATGTATATAACAAAATAAGTCGACAACAAGGAGAATATTAACAGGAAAAACTCTGATGATATAAAAATCAATTCAAAACCTGCATAATACTTTTGAGGACTGTTTGTTTGTACTTAAAAATACTTCTATAAAATGTTAAAAAAGTTTATAGTTCAATTCAATCGTAGTTTTGTTTTTATCATTTTAAGTCAGATATATGGATATATTTCCTCGATCTTAGGAATGGTAGTTTTTTTGTCTCGTCCATATATATTCTCACCATGTTATATACAATTTTTTCTAACAAAATGGCAAATGGTGCGTGGACGATATTTATTTTTTTCATCCACTTTCTTTCGCTTCGCTCTTGATTATATAAGATAAATACTTTTATATTTATACAAAATTTATCTTTTAAAAATATAATAAAATATAAAAATATTGTATTTTTCTTCTCATTTTCTATGTATTTCTTACTTTTTATATTTTGATTCTAATTCAAGTATTATTTTTTATTTTTTTTTTATTTTTATCAGTATCATCTCTTTTAAATTTATTAAAGCCCTCAGTATATTCTATCCCCACTATTTTTTTGATCTTTTTGTGTCTACGTTCCAATTAAATGGAAGATAAGACTGAAATAAAAATACTAGTTTAAAATGAAAAACAGATAAGGGGTGCAGTGAAAGAGGTAAACGAAGGTGGGGGCTTGAATGGAAGATACTTAAAACACAAGGACACCATTGCAAAATACGCAAATTCCATTCCTCCAGTGGGAAGCAACCAACAATCCCCAGTCAAAAAGGTCGCAGGCTTCAAAAACCTTCCATCACAGTCCTTTCTCTTCTAGGGTTTTACTATTCCCAGCAAACACATGAAGCTCTCGGGCCTCAAATCCGTCGAAAACGCCCACGACGACTCGGTGTGGGCGGCGGCGTGGGTTCCGGCCACCGACGAGCGCCCGGCGCTCCTCCTCACGGGGTCGCTCGATGAGACGGTGAGGCTGTGGAGCCCCGACGAGCTCACCTGCGTCGCCACCAACACCGGTCACTGCCTCGGCGTCGTCTCCGTCGCCGCTCATCCCTCCGGCGTCATCGCCGCCTCCGCCTCCCTCGACAGCTTCGTCCGAGTCTTCGATGTCGACCACAACAACACCATCGCCACCCTTGAAGCCCCTCCCTCTGAAGTCTGGCAAATGCAGTTCGACCCCAAGGTAATTCGAATGTGGACTTATATACGTGCATATGTATATACGTGGATATGTATTTATGATTTGGTTATGTGTTGCTATATGACTAGATGAGGATAAAGATTCAATTCTTTGCTTTAAATTGAGATAGGCATTTAGATCTGTTTGGTTGTCCATAAATGGATTTTTTACGGCTGGTTGACATAAAGAATTGGAAAATCCAATTATATCATATTTCTTTAATTTCATCTGGCCACGAAAATTGGAATATACAATTCTTAATTAAAAAAAATGAAGAATTGGAGTATTCAATTCTTTGCTTTATGATATACCTTTTACATTAGATTGAAATTTTAAAATCTGTGTTTATGCTGATCCATACACAAACACAGGCAAGAGCATTGCATTTATTGATGCTTCTAAACTGCATTTTTAGTTTGGGTTGTTCTTTGGTTTAAATTAGTTTTGAATTTGGGGATAGTTAGGTGATGATTGAAAATGCTTGGAAAGATCCTGTGTTAGATATGGAGATGTTGGTGGCATTTGCATCTCAATGGAAATTGAAATAGGATTACTGGCTTCCTGCATGACAATTCAACTAATGTGGGCATTGTTTTATTTGTTTTTTTATTTTATTTTATATACTATTGCTAAATCTTATATTTGGCAAAAAAATCTGCAAACTCAAGTGCATTGAAGTCTTAAATTTGGAGTGCTGCTGCGCTGCGCCTCCAATTTGGTGCCATACCGACTCTCTTTAGTGGTTACATGGTTTTGACCGAGCTGGAGAGTTGAGTTGTGTATTAAAGAACAATTATTGTAGAAATATGCCAACACAGAGGTTGTGTTATTGCTTATGTCAACTTTTATCATGTCTATATTAGCATTCTTGATTTTTTCGGACTTTATTTACATCCATTTGGCTGTTCATTCACTATCTAATTTTTTTTCACATATGTTCTGGGTTATCATATTAAGTTTCTAGTATATAAGAATCTTTATGCCCTAGCTGCCTGTTGCATTTTTTATTTTCCATACAACTATACTATTGGTTATGTTATAACTACTAGTTCCTACTTTATTCGTCTCGCATTTTATGGCCAAATTGTTGGGATTACCGGATTAGGCATTGTTGGTTAAATTAGTTTCTATCATAGATGCTTGATTGGTGTAATGGCTTTTTCTTTATGATGTTCCAAGTCAAACAGAAACTTACATTATTCTACTTCATATACTGTTACCCATATATAATGAACATGTATGGAATATAAATTAATAGGTTGAAAATATGCAAAATGAACATTCATGTTGACTCTATGGACAAAGTTTTACCACAGAGCTTAGGTGGCAGGAATCGCATATACAATTTTATGTTGGATTTGGATTATTCTTCAATTTCATAAATGTAATCCTTTTAACCAATCATTTTGACATTATGATACTTAAATCTAGCATACCTCCTCAATAACTGGTTAATTTACCACGTGACAAGCTGACTAATTGCATTTCCAGAAACTTAGAACCTCATCCATCAACAGGCTGATATATGTGTGTGTTCTCTTTACAAACTAATTCCGTGTAATTGCAGTCCTATCCTATTATTACTTTTGATATTCATAGACGTTCTGGTAAGTGTTGTCGTGCCCAACTTTTGGGAAGCAATGTCTATTGGCTCATCAGGGGCTTGTAAGTTATAATTCGACTCGAGTCAATAATGCCTTCTCCCAACTACTTTCAGTCAGCTGATGAATCTTATTTTACTATTTTCTGAATTAAGGGTCATAGTGTCCATTGAATTGTAGGCTAAGACATCTTTCTTTGTTATCTCAATCCAAGTTAATTCCGGCGTCCCTCATGTACTAGCATTGCCTTCAATGTGTATATCCTATCCCAAATTTTCTTTTGCTACACCCATAGATGTCACTTTTCCTACATGGGGCACTTAATCGATCCTTGTTGTACATGACCAAATGATTTTATCTTCAATAGGTGCTACACATTCTATCTTATAAGTTTAGTCATTCCCAATGCTGTTTCTTTCTCGCAGTTTGTCCACACATCCACTTCAACTTTCTTTATTGTGCTATGATGGTGTTTCTTTATTGCCCAACATTTTGTATCAGAAAGCATTACTAGTCTGGCAATCATTTTGAAGATTTTTTTTCTTCTTCTTTCAATATCATGGTAGTGTATCAATTACACATAACACCCGAAGCATTCCTTCTATTAGTAGGTATCGTCTTAATTCTACAAATAACATGAACAGCATTCTCCTCATTTGCCCAGAGAGTAAAACAAAGGCACTAATACCCTCATCCATATGTTAACGAGCCTAGTTATTAAAGTTGTTTACTCTATGGTATTACTTAACCTTCAATACTAACTACTCTTTATTCGGATTATCATGTTTACTAAGGTTGTACTTCATGTACCCAGTTTTAAACCTTTTTGATTTTAGACTTCTCTCTAAATTTCTAATTTAGTATATGCCCTTGCTTTTGTTTCTTCAACTAAACTAGCATCATCAACCGCTTGTTTCTTCTACTAAACTAACATCATCATCCAACAACCTAAAGAAGGGATCATGAAATAAATAGAAATTAAGAAAACAGCCGAGGGCAGTCCGAAACTGTCTTTCCTTGGTAGTATCCTACTTAAGAGAGGTCATATTAGAATCCTAATGAAATTAAACTCCTAAATAACCAAATTAATTTCTCTTTTGTTTCTGCTTAATGATATCTATGAAGTGGGGATGTCCGTCCAGCAAGGAGGTAGCTAAAAGAGTGAGTTTGTGCAGGTAGATTCATCAGTTGGGGGTATTTACCTGACATGGCCACAGACAAACTTGCCTGATTCGTTGAGTTCCCTCATTCGCCACTCAAGAGGCCAATGCATTGTGTGCAGGGGCAATTATCCTAAACCCTAAGCCCTAAACCCTATTGTATCAAGTACTTATTTTGCTATTTAAATATAATGTTTTTATTTCTTGAAATAATTACTAGCTTTATATAATGTTCCTTTTGTCTTTAGAAGAGACTTAATTTTGGATACAAAGCAAGCAAAAGAAAAAGTTAGTGGACCACTGAATGTAATATCTTAGTACTTCAATATGAACCAAGGCCCAACCTTTTGATGTAGAGTTTAAAGCTAATTAAGGATGCAAGATGGCGGGTTGAACCCGAGAAACCCAATACATTATACCAGCAATCACCAACCCCTTAAGAACCTTGGTCACTACCACTCTTCTGCCCAATACCAACAACCACAAGTCCAGCTTCATCCCTTGCTTCAAACCACAACAGGCACGACAAAAGATTCATTATGGGCCTCCTCTCTCTCTCTCTCTCTCTCTCTCTCTCTCTCTCTGTGGCACGTAAAAAATGTGTAAATCTCTCTATGTTGTTGTATATGCTTGCAATTTTTCATCATTTTTTATGAGCCTGTACGCGAATGTGTTATATATGTGTACCAATCTTCAATTTTCTTTTCTTTTCTTTTCTTGTCAGCACTTTTTTAATTGTGGAGTTTTTAGTCTCTTTGTGTTTTACTATAGAGTGTTGATATAGCAAATCTTCCGTTGAAGGTAGGGATGTTAATCTTATTCAAGTAACTCAAGTCTAACCCGATTTCTGGGCTTTGGCTGAGATTGCTAGGTCACAAGGTTGGGCTTGAGTAAGCTATACAGCACCTTTGTGCTAGGCCATCAGATCCCAAACCCAACAAAATCCATCCCAGTTGGAGCCTTAGGCTGTTGAAACTTCTATTGTCTTTTTTTTTTTTCCTTTTAATTTGCCTGTGTTTATGTACCTTCTAAGAACCAGCTCTTATTTTTTCAGAAAAAGGAACTTTATTTTCATCTTGTGAACATTGCTTCACTTTCCTTATACAATAACTAGTAATCTGTTTGGTGATGAAAATAGTTGATGAGTTAACACCACTAGACAATACTTTGGAGCCAAGGGGTACAAATGTACAATACAGTCATCTCCATTGGAGGATATAAGTTTGATATAGCAATTCTATTCTCAATATCCAGTGGCTTGCAAGTTATGATCTATGTTTGTTTCCTACGATATATGAAGTCTTCTAAATATATAAAGTATCCGCGTCGAATACTCGACACTTTGATCAGGGTATGAGATATGTATATGGTATTTTGGTTGGACATTCACTTAAAAAGCATATTTAGTAATTAGAGTTTACTATAGAATGATGCATAAAATGTTGTATGGAACCTTGTAAACATCATTTATCTTAGAAAATAAAAGAAATATATTAATATGAATATTTTTCTGGCCCAGTATCCTTAACGTGATAATTAGATGAATCACATTCACATCCGATACTCGTACCCAAGTCAATGTAACATAGTTTGTCACATTCTGCCAGTGACCTTCTTGTATGTTCATGTTTGGAAACCTTCGTAATCTACCTCTATCTGCTTCCTTAGGATGTACTTTGACCACCAAATCATTTATTTAGAAGGTATGATTAGAGGCGGTAGTCAAGATTTGTACTTGAGTAAATATAAATTGTTTTGGCAGCTTACAGAGAATTTATTTATATTTCTTCAGGGTACAACTCTAGCAGTTGCTGGTGGAGGCAGTGCATCTGTCAAACTGTGGGATACTGCCGAATGGAAGCTGATTGCCTCCTTATCCATCCCTCGCCCTGAAGGATTAAAGCCTTCTGATAAAAGTGGCAGCAAGAAGTTCGTCCTCTCGGTTGCATGGAGCCCCGATGGGAAACGACTGGCTTGCGGCTCGATGGACGGCACCATTTCTATTTTTGACGTTTCTCGTGCCAAATTCCTGCACCATCTGGAAGGCCACTTCATGCCCGTCCGATCTCTCGCGTATTCACCTGTTGATCCCAGGGTACTCTTCTCGGCTTCGGATGATGCCCATGTGCACATGTACGACGCTGAGGGAAAGAGCTTGATTAACGCCATGTCGGGTCACGCTAGCTGGGTCTTGAGTGTGGATGCGAGTCCAGACGGAGCGGCGATAGCGACGGGCTCGAGTGACCGGACGGTGAGACTCTGGGATCTCAAAATGAGGGCAGCTGTGCAGACGCTAAGCAACCATACGGACCAGGTTTGGGCAGTGGCATTTCGACCACCGGGCAGGACTGGCGAGCGAGCCGGTAGACTGGCAAGTGTGTCTGATGACAAGAGCATATCACTAAACGATTATTCTTGAAGTCTGGTAATTTGCCTGTTTAGACCCTATTTGAAATTTGTTTTTCCCTAGCGTTTATTGTTTGGTTTTCATGTATTATGTGTTTCTATTTTGTTCGAGGCATGTCCAGGGAAGGATCAATCTGATTCTTTACTGTATGGTGAGGCTAGATAATGTTATTTTAAATAGCCTGAAGAGTTAGGTGATCTGGGCTTTGAGCTTCTTGACTACCCAAAACTCGAATAATTATGCGTTGCCCCAGAAGCAAACCGACGTGGTGCCTCAATGTCTCTGGACAGCACACGATCATGTGGGCTCTTGTATAATTGTATGTAGGAGTGGGCTCTACATGATCATGTGGTGCCTAAGGGCATAGGGGCACCATGTGGTCTTGCCCTAGAGGCACCAATTACTTTGAAAACTCGCTTATAAGGCCATGTATCATATTAAATGATCTGACATTTGAAATTCTTAACTTTAAATTTGTTTAGGAACAGCTAGTTTCAAAATAAGGACTTTCCATAAACGGTCACCACACGTGATGCCATATCATGTGGTATTCAAAATATGGTCACGAATCATTGTCATTATCGTATTATTGCTGAAGTTACAAGTAATTAAAGAAAAGGACCCAAGCAAGACCCAAATTGGCGTATTGATACCGGTACCAATTGTGGTATTTGGATTAATATACGGTGCTGGATAGTCTGCGCAAATTCCAAACCAAATCTTAAAATACTGGAGTGAAGTTTTTGACACTGGCGACCAAAATTTCATCAAGCTAAAGTAAATAACTATCTTTAAAATGTAGAATTCACTAATAAAATGAGTTGTTACCTTCTACTGATTTGTTGATTCCTTTATATAGGATTTGCTTGGTGTGATTATAGGCGTAATTTCAGGAGATATTTTGGGCACCCAAGTGGAAAAAGTAATTGCAGAAAAAAAATAGAAAAAGTAAAAGAGTTTGTTTGGCAATTTAGCTTTAAGTTGGCTTTATAACTTTAAGTCACTTTAAACTAAAAAGTTAAAAAGTTTGTTTGGTTGAAAAATATGTTAAAAAAAGTTAATATATGTTCGATGTGAATTTCTTAAATTGCCTTTCAAGCTTAAATGAGTTATTCTCATCCAATCTATTCCTGACCTTTTCGGTGGTGAACGTTTGGCTTTTTTCTTGCTTTCAACTGCGATACTTCCTCCAACGGTGCAGGTTACGATCAATGACTTTCACAAGAAGCGACAATCCCTCTCACGGCAAAGGCTATAATCAACGACGACCACAAGTGATGACTCTCTCTCTCTCTCTCTCTCTCTCTCTCACGGTGGAGGTTACAATTGGCGATGACCACAATCGGTGGCACTCCCTCTCATGGTGGAGGCTGCGATCGGCGATAATCACCAGCGGCAACACTCCCTCTCGCAGGGTATGATTGTTTGATTGGAATTTATTTAATTTTATATATAGAAAGATAAAACTAAAACTTATTATGAAAAAAGAAAAAAAAAACCTTAGAAACAAATAGGTTAAAAATTGAGAGTTGAAAAACAAGTCTTTTTGGCTTTTGGAACTTTAAGCTAAAAATCAAAAAGCTAGCTTTAAGCCAGCGTAAAGCTGATATACAAATGAGTACTAAATTTCTCTTCCCCTTGTGTATGAGTAATTATTTGGTAGTCTGGCGTTAGAGCAAATATTCAATACTCTTGGAGTAAGGTTAGGTGGTACTCCAATTTCATAATTATTGGTGAATTTAGTGGGACCTATTATTTTTTGTTATTATTTTATTCAACATGTGAAGATGTGTCATCTAGTGATTTGAATGGAATATTGCTCAAAGAGTATTGAATAATTATTCCTGGCATTGACTCTGGGTGCTCTTATTTAGCAACTCAAAAGAAAATATTTTGTGAGGACCAATGTGTGTCTATTTTTGTTGGGTAAATAGGAGATAAGGGTAATCCACTTAATATGTATTGAGTATTTTTATTTCTCGAGAGTAGCACGTGTCATCGTCTATATAATACTCGGAGTATTTAATAATTTGTCCTTATGTATTGAGCTATTTCAGTTTAATCGCATGGTACGCTTACTAGGAGTGATTTCTTGCATTAGGTCCTAATCGTCGGTTCTTGCTTTTTCACGCTTTTTCGTTTTTTAGCTAATAATATTAAAAGCTAATATAATTCGTCTAAAAAATTAAAAAATCAAATCAAAATACTAATTTTTATAATACTCAATTCAAATTTTCATCATATTTTAAAAGATAATAATATTTTTTATTTATAACTTTTTTATTACTATTATTAATTATATATAATTATTATTTTCAATTATATAGAAACGTGAAATTCTTAAATTTGAATAAAGAGGTAAAATATTAATTTTTTTACTTAATCAACTAATTAAAAAAGAAAAGCAACTAACTTAAAAGTTAATTTATCAAATAATTTATTTTAAATTTAATTTAATTTTTTAATTAAATACGTAAAAAAATAACTTTTTAAGCTAGTTGCCAATTAGAACCCATGTTAATCTAAAAGTTCTCAATTAACTTTTTTTTTATTTCTTAATTCAAGAAAAAAAAAAGTCAATACATATCTCAAACACTATAACTTGTTTTTAAACAAAATTATTATAATACTCTTACATAAAAATAAAAAAAAATCGTGTCAATATCTCAAACACTACAACTTACAAGCAAAAAATAAGGGTTAAATATTTCGATAAAAAGTAAAAAAATTACTATAAAAAATTATTCTAATCAATTTAATTTTTTTTATTCCTTATTTTTTTCTTAAAAAATTAAACCTTTTAAAAATTAAATTTCTTAAACATCCCAAACAAAAACTTATCTCTCCCAATGAAAGGTAAAAAGCCCATCATCGATGAAGGTTGTCCTTTGCAATGTCCATAGTTTTGTTTTTTGTTTTTCTGTTTTTTTTTTTAGAGCACTAAAGTGGATATTTCAAGTTGGGCGCCCAATTGAGCTAAATGGATCAAATTATTAGTAGTTGGATTACATAAAATGAAGATCAATAAGAAAATAAAGAAATTTTTTTTTTTACATAAATGTTTCCTATGATATAATATTAAAAGTTAAAACTAATATTTGTGAGTAAACACATTATTGTGATGTTTGGCATTGTCAAAACCAAGTGCTTATAGATTATAATTAATAAAATTATAGTTTTAATTTGTAACAAAAATTGTAAATATTTAAAAAATATATATTAGTTTGTAGCTGAAAAAAATAATTTATAGAAAAAAATAATTATAACTTATAATATAATGGAGTATTTGAGAAAAATAATAATTTGTTACTGAAATTAATAGCAAAAACTGACATAAAAAGCAATGCCAAACACCCTTTATTGCAAGGTAATTAGGTGTTAATATTTTGTTTCATCTAATTAGGCCTCGTTTGGCAACTTAGTTTTAAGTTAAATTTTTTACTTAAAAGTCATTTTAAACCAAATAAGCAAAAGTTCATTTGGTAAATCTTGGAGAGATTTAAAGTCGAAAGGCAATATGCCTTTGGCTTAAAGTCGTTTTAAGCTAGCAGGTAAAAAAACAAAAAGATAAAAAAATTTATATTCAATATAGATCTTATTTGATAGATTTTGACTATTAAAATATAATTTTTATAAAAAAAAATAAATAGGTATAATAAAGTTATGATATTTCTAAAAAGTATATAAAATTTTTTTATGTTAATAAACAAAAAGACAAAAAAAATGCTAGAAGTCAATAAGTAAAAAGGCAAAAAGTCAAGTTATGAAATGAGACGTAAAGCTTATTTTGATTTTAAGCAAAAAGATAAAAAAATCCAACTTAAAGCACGTTGGCAAATGAGGCTTAATAGATTATACATATAACTTTTTATATTTAAAAATTGTATGATATAATATTTGTCACGGTTTATATTTTTTGTATTTTTTGTTTTTGAACACTAATCAACATTAAAGATTTTTTAAGTATTTTTTATTTTTTTATTTTTAATAATATTTTTATGCAGCATTACAATGCAGCTGAAATAAACCTCTTTTATTATTGATTTCACGAATGAGATTCGGGTAGTAAAATTAAAGTTTTTTTTTAAGATAGCGCGGAAGGTTTTTGACCCGACCTCATATCTCGAATTCTTTTAACAAAAAGCGACTATCAATATCTTTTTTTTGCGTTAACAAGAAAGTATAAATACAAAAAAAATAATAAACAAATGCTGTGTTTGGAGCGTTGAACTGAATTAACATAGATTCGATATTCCAAGACAAGTAATCTTATGATGTTAATTCTTTCGAATTAAATGTCTTAATTTTATTTCAATATTTAGTTTGTTTACTTTATAGAATAACTACTTGTCATATGCAACTTAATCCAATTATTTATTTATTTTTATAATGATTATATAGAAAAAATAATTTAATCACAAAAATGTCCATATGAATAATTTGTCATTTTTTGATCCCATCTGTGTGTTTTTTGGGAACCGCCGACAAAAATATTTTTTTATTACAGATTAAAAGAATTTACCAAAAACAAGATTAAATATAAAAATTAAATTTATTGGCTTATTTTGATTAAAATATATTTATTTTCTTGATTCGTCTCGATAAAATAATTTTTTTAAAAAAAGAAATTTTGATAAAATAATTTTAAAAATAAAAAATTATAGTATATGTGATAGTATTAGAATTGATGGCAGTGGAAGCAATGGCGCAGTAGTAGCAGCGACCCTCGACCCCCGACCCTCGACACTTAGATCACTTGTTAGCCCAATGGCTTTTTATTTTGATTTTGATAATTTTGATAATTCATTTTCTAAGAATAAATGACTTTAAAAATATAATATCTTTATATTTTCAAAATAAAAGTATTAACACATTTTGAACAAATAATTTGACACCTTAACCAAAAAGAAAAATGACTTATCTCTCAAAAGAATTAAAACGCTTAAGTATTTTTGCATAAGAATATTGTGTGTTAAACTCAATTGAAAAATAAGTCAAACACTTTTAAGGTAAAGTATACTTGAAGCACATCAGGTGTGTCAACCCCTTTGAACAAATGATTTGACACCCTAACAGGTTTATGAAGTTATTTTTCAGGTATCAAAATTAATGTCGACACAAATAAATTTTGTGTCAACACAAAAGAGTCGTAGCTCTCAGAACTCAAAATGAGTCGACACAAATAGTTTTGTGTCGACACAAAAGTGATCCTCACTTTTGGTATCCGAAAATTTGAGTCGACACAAATGAAAATTGTGTCGACACAAAACAATCAAAGCCACCTGCAGCATTTGAGGTGTCAACACCCATTGAAGATGAGTCGACACAAAAGTCCCGAGGCTGCCTGAAGAATTTGTGGTGTCGACACCAAAGATCTCAAGTGTCGACACAAATATACTGAAACTTCCTGCAGAATTTAGTGTCAACACCAAAGAAGATATAAGTCGACACAAAGTGCCTCCTCCGTATGCTGAAATTTCAAACAAGTCGACACCAGATTCAAATGTGTCGACACCATGATGTTGATAAGATAGAGTGCAGAAATTGTGTCGACCCTTCAACAAATTTGTGTCGACCCAACCACTTAAGGGATTCTGCCCAGACAATTTGTGTCGACACCGGCGATGAAAATTCAAATCGGGAAAGATCTCAACGGTTAGATTTTTGGCATTTATTGCTCCCACCTACCTCCAACGATTATGAATGTACAAGAGTTTATATAAGGAGTAACTTCTCAGCACTTACTTCAATTTGAGACATACATTTACTATTCTATTGCTTGAATCAAACTCAAAATTCTCAAGCCCTCATTCATTGCTGAATCTCCAGTTCTTGTTCCTCATCTCTCTTTACCTTCTCATTTATTGTAAATTATTTCTGTAAAGAGAGTGGGTGCTCTTCATTAATACTCTTTATTTATTGTAATCAAGTGTGAGTCGCCCTTTATCCTTTGAGTGAGTGAGTAAATTTCATTAAAGAAGAGTTCAAGAGAGATTAGAAGAAAATAGGAGCTTATTTTCATAGGATCTTCTTGAAACTATTTTAGGCTTTTGAATGTGCTCGTAAACATTCGGTTTACTCAAGCGAAATCTTGAAATTATAAAGGCTTGAAATGCCCATGTGAAGCATTCTAGATAGTAGAAATACTCAAAGGAGAACTTGAGTAGTGGACGTAGACTTAGAAGAAGCCGAACCACTATAAATCTTTGGTGTCCGGTTCAATCTCTCTATCCCTAATCTCTTTTATATATGCATTGCTTTAATCTTTAATTAAATTGTTATATTTGTTTATTTTATTAAAAGATTTTTGAAAAAATTTTAAAATTGTTCTTTATTTTTAAAAATTCAATTTATCCCCCTCTTGGTTGCCTAGAACAACAATTGGTATCAGAACTTGCGCTCTTATTTTTGACTTAACAATCTAAGAGTTTATATGGCAACTACTAGCATCGGACCTATCCAATTCGAAGATCAGTCGACCAATAGACCTCCCTTGTTCAATGGAACAAATTATAATTATTGGAAGGCTAGAATGAGAATCTACATTCAAGCCGTAAACTACGACTTTTGGCAGGTTATCATAAATGGACCCAAAAGACCTACTAAAACTATTAAAGGGGTTGTTGTCCCTAAATCAGAAGCTGAATGGACTGAAACTGATATTAGGGAGATACAAAAAAAAGCTAAAGTTATGAATCTCCTATATTGCTCACTTGACCCAAATGAGTTCTATAAGATCTCTACATGTGACACTGCAAAAGAAATATGGGATAGACTCGAAGTTACCCATGAGAGTACCAATCAAGTGAAAGAGTCAAAAATCAGTTTACTTGTACATAATTATGAATTATTCAAAATGAAGCATGATGAAATAATTTTTGATATGTTTACTCACTTCACTAATATTATTAACGGACTAAAATCTCTTGGCAAAATTTACACTAATGCAGAAATGGTAAGAAAAATTCTGAGATGTATGCCAAAGAGTTGGGAAGCTAAGGTCACGGCCATTTAAGAAGCCAAAGACCTCAGCACTTTCAGTCTAGAAGAGCTCATTGGTTCTCTCATTACCCATGAGATGAACATCAAGATGGTCGAAGAGGAAGACAACAAAAAGAAGAAAGGCTTCGCTTTCAAGTCCTCAAACCATGAAGAAGAATATGAGGAAGACTCCTCAAGTGATGAAAATAAAGGCATGGCTCTCATCACAAAAAAATTCAAAAAGTTTCTTAGAAACAATGAGAAAAAAAGTTCTCCAAGAAGGAAGGACACCGAGGTGAGCCTACAAAATTCAAAGGCAACTATAGCAAGTTCAAAAACGAATTCAAAAAGGAAGAAATCATTTGCTATGAGTATAAAAAGTCTGAACATGTAAAGGCTGAATGTCCTCAGCACAAAAAGTAATTTAAAAATGGTTTCAAAAAGGCCATGATAGCTGCTTGGGATGAAAGTGGTGACAGCAGCTCTGAAGATGAAAATGAAAAAAATGAAGTAGCAAACTTATGTCTCATTGCCAAAGAAAATGATGAGGTAACTCCTAACCATTTCTCCTTAGATGAACTGCCATGCGCATTTGAAGATTTGCATGATGAGTTGAGAAAAATAGATGTAAAGAATTTTATTTTTAAAAAGTTAGTTCTTTTCTCCTCAACTGAAATTGAAATTTTGAAAAATGAAAAATCTGTTTTATCAAAACAAGTTTCTGTTTTGAAGGATGAAAACAAAATTTTGAGTGAAAAAGTTGAGGACCGCAGAAAAACTGTTTATAAGTTCAGTCAAGAAAAAAATAATTTAGATAAATTTCTTGGGATGCAAAAATGTATTTTTGATAAAACTGGAATCAGGTATAAACCCAAGAAGAAACAAAAGTTCTTAAGCAACATCTTTGTCAATGCATCATCTAATTATACAAATGCCACTTGATTTTATTGTTATGAGTATGGACACATTGTCACGCACTGTCTACACAAAAAAACTTTCAAATAACTCTGTTAAGAAGATTTGGGTTCCTAAAGAAACACACCCTTAAGGAACTAACACAAAAGGACCCAAAAAAATTTTGGTACCAAAAATCAAAACTTGATTCTACTTGTAGGTATGTCTCAAATCTTCATTCAAGGAGGGGATGCGGTATCTCAATAACGCTTGTTCAAGACACATGACAGACGATCAATCGATATTTGCATCTCTCAAACCAAAAGATGGCGAATTTATGACTTTTAAAGATAATAACAAAGAAAAAATCATAGGAATTAGCTGTATTGGTAAAAATTCTTTCTCTTTCTATTGAAAATATTTTGCTTGTTGATAATTCGAAACATAACCATCTTAGCATAAGCCAACTTTGTGACAAAAGTTACAAAGTTGTGTTTGATCATGCTAAGTGTGTTATTAAAGATTCAACCAGTAACAAAGTTATTCTTAAAGGTCAAAGATATGAAAATAGTATTAACCATAATTTCTCTGCTTTTAGAACTCCTCAACAAAATGGAGTTATTGAAAGGAAGAATAGTACATTAGAAGAAATGGTTAGAACCATACTCTATGAAAATAATTTACCACGATACTTTTGGGCCGAGGCGTCAACACTGCTTGTTTTATCATAAATAGAGTTATGATAAAAGTTTCTCTCAAGAAAAATCCTATATGAGTTATGGAATGGAAGAAAACCTAATATCAGTTATTTCGCGCTTTTGGATGCAAATGCTTTGTTTTAAACAACAATAAAAAACATTTAGACAAGTTCGACGTAAAATCTGATGAAAGTATTTTTTAAGGATATCCTATATCTAGTAAAGTGTATGAAGTATTCAACAAAAGGACCCTAGTTGTTGAAAAATCTATATATGTTATTTTTTATTAAGTTAACCTTGGTTCTTCAAAGAATTTTTGCGGAGATAACTTGTTAGACTTAAAAAAATGTGTTGAAGATATCTTCATTAAAGAAAAAAAAGAACCAAATCAAGAGGAAGCTTTAAATTCTCAACAAAATGCAGTCCAACAGATTGCTGAATTTGAAAATCTAAAAAATTTAGAATTACCAAAAGAGTGGAGGTATACTCATGGTCACTCGAAAGATCTTATCATTGGTGATCCATCGCAAGGTATCAAAACTCGTTACTCTCTACATAATATTTGTGGTAATTTAGCATTTTGTTTTCAGACTGAACCAAAATATTTTGAGAAAGCTGAAAACGATGAGTTTTGGATCTTGACTATGCAAGAAAAGCTAAATCAATTTGAAAGAAATAAAGTTTAGATTTTAGTCCCAAGACCTAAGGAACACTCCATTATCGGTACAAAATAGATTTTTAAAAATAAAATGAATGAGAATGGAATAGTTCCTAGGAATAAAGCTCGATTGGTAGCCCATGGCTACAATCAATAAGAAGACATCGATTTTGATGAGACTTTTGCTCCTGTGACTTGGCTTGAAGCCATTAGGATGTTGCTTGCTTTTGCATGCTTTAAAAATTTCAAACTCTATCAAATAGATGTCAAAGGTGCCTTTTTAAATAGTTTTATCTTGGAAAAAGTTTTTGTGAAACAATCTCCTGACTTTGAAAATTTAAATTTTCCAAACCATATTTACAAACTTACCAAAACTCTCTATGATTTAAGCAAGCACATAGAGTATGGTATGAAAAACTAAGAAAATTCTTAATTGAAAATGAGTTTTCAAGAGAAAAAAAAGATACCACTCTTGTCATCAAGTCTCAAGGAAATAACATGCTAGTTGTACAAATTTATATAGATGATATAATTTTTAATGCAACTAACGAATTTTTTTGTAAAAATTTTTTTGCTAAGTGTATGCAGGGAGAATTTGAAATGAGCATGATGGGTGAGCTCAACTATTTTTTCAGACTCCAAATTAAACAAATTCAAGAAAAAATCTACATCAATCAAGTTAAATACAGAATGGATATATTGAAATGATTCGACATGCTTAAGGCAAAACCAATGGGAACTCCAATGTATCCTACAACGAAACTTGACAAAGATGAAGATGGCATAGCAGTAGATGAAAAGCGTTATATAAGTATGATCGGATCTCTCTTATATTTAACTACTAGTTATCCGGATATTATGTTTAGTATGTGCATGTGTGCTAGATTTCAATCAAATTCAAAAGAATCACAAGTAACCGCGGTTAAGCGCTTCTTTACATACCTTTTAGGTACACAAAATTTAAGATTATTTTATCCTAGAGAAATACCCTTTGAGTTATTTGACTATTCAGATGCTGATTTTTTCAGATACAAAGTAGATAGAAAAAGCATAAGTGGTACTTGTCAATTCTTAGAACACTCACAAATCTCTTGGTTTAGCAAGAAGCAAAACTCAGTAGCCTTGTCTACAGCCGAGACTGAGTACATTGCAGCTGGAAGCTGTTATGCACAAGTTCTATGGATGAAACAACAATTAGAGAACTAGTGCAATTAATATATCCAAGAACTCAATATAACACTCAAGAACCAAGCACATAGAGATTATACATCATTTTATAATAGATCATGTGCTAAAAGAAAACATGAAACTTGAATTTTTAAGCATAGATTACCAGTCAACAGACATTTTTACAAAACCCTTAAATGAAGAAAGAATGTGCTATATAAGAAGATAACTTAGTATGTTATGTGCTTCTAATTCATTATTTATATGTCATACTAATCATGTCTTTTTATTGCATTTCAACGCCTTTGATATTCTTTCTTAAATGTGAAAAATGTGTCGACACCACTTGAAAAAGTGTCGACACAAATGTGTGAAATGTTGACTCAAAACTGTTTATAAGTGGCACTGTGAGAAAAGTGCCGACCCCTTCTTATTCAGTATCGACATCATATTGGTTACCTGACTCTCAGTAAATTTGTGTCGACACCAAACTAAATCGTGTAGACCCAAATAGCCGAATGTGTCGACACCTTCTGAAAATGTGTTGACATAATTTTCTGTTTTTGGTACCCACACTTTCGAAAAAAAGTGCTGTTAGCCCAAGGAATTTTTAATTTGATTTTGATGATTTTTATAATTTATTTTTTAAGAATAAATAATTTTAAATAGATAATATTTTATATTTTAAAATGAAAATGTTAACACATTTTGAGCAATCAAAGTTGACACCTTAGCAAAAAAGAAATGACTTTTATCTCAAAAAATTCAAACACATAAACATTCTTTAATTAGAATATTTTTGTATTGATCTTAATTAAAAATTAAGTCAAACACTTTTAAGACAAAATTTACTTGAAGCTTATCAAGTGTATCAACACCCATTGATCAAATGGTTTGGCACCCTAACTGTTTTTCAAGTTGATTTTCAGGTGCCAAAATGTTAGTGTCGACACAAACTAGTTTTGTGTCAACACAAAAGTGCTGAAGTGCCCAGAATTCATTTTGAGTCGACACAAACATATTTTGTGTCGACACAAAAAGTGATCATCACTTTTGATTTTCGAAAGATTGGGTTGACACAAATGGAAATTGTGTTGACACAAAACAACCGAGACATTCTGCAGATTTTTGGTGTCGACCCCAAGATAAATCGTGTCGATCCAAAAGTCTCGAGCCTGCCTGCAGAATTTTGGTGTCGATCCCAAGAAGATTTGTGTTGACACAAAACAACCGAGACTGACTGCAAAATGTTGGTGTCGACCCCAAAGCATTAAT
>JAULJZ010000018.1:7672752-7680252 GCA_032270985.1 Heliamphora pulchella | reverse complement strand
TAAACATTTCAATTGGGCAGGATCCAACCTCGAAATCAATAATTGGCGTTCTTGATATATATGGGTTTGAAAGTTTCGAGCACAATAGGTAATATATTTTGCAGAGATCTCAATTCTGCGCAACTTGCTACCTTATTGGTGTGATACTGACAGATTTGCATATAAACTAGCTTTGAGCAGTTCTGCATCAATTTTACTAATGAAAAACTGCAACAACATTTCAACCAGGTTAGCTTGTTGTTTGTGTGAGTTCTTTGCTCACTCTTTTGAGTTGTGTCTGGCCTTGCTTAATTAAGATGACGTTAATGTATGGTTGCAGCATGTGTTTAAGATGGAACAGGAAGAATATACAAAAGAAGAAATAAACTGGAGCTACATAGAGTTTGTTGATAACCAGGATGTGCTGGATCTGATTGAGAAGGTGTTTTAACTGTTTTTTTGATGTTTGTTGTTGGCTCTTTTCATTTATCTGAAGAGTTTTTTTAGCCAAACTTTTGTGTGGTCATACTGCTTGTTTGAACATGTTGATGGCTTGAAGCTGGTGGATTAGTTTAACGCATATCTGTCATTCGTATGGTGTCATTTTGAATTGTAAAAGCTGACAAATTCAATCTTTCTCAGAAACCTGGAGGAATTATAGCACTGTTAGATGAAGCCTGGTATGTAGCTGATTTCTGTTCTTGCTTGACCCATTATTGATCCTAGTTCTTTTCGACTTTCCTTGTCTTCTCTTTCCTTGTTCTAGTGGTTAGACTAATTTTGTCTAGTTGCTGGTTGCAGCATGTTTCCAAAATCTACTCATGAAACATTTGCTCAGAAGTTGTACCAGACATTTGCAAAATTCAAGCGCTTCACTAAGCCTAAGCTTTCTCGAACTAGTTTTGCCATATCACACTATGCAGGAGAGGTAAGGAATTGTTGGACAATATATTTACTATTTAGGTTCAGCATTTTTCTTTAATCTCACTTCACCATTATTTTGGTAAAATATTCCCCATTTTTCTCCAGGTGACTTATCAGGCCGATCTGTTTCTGGACAAAAACAAAGATTATGTGGTGGCAGAACATCAGGACCTATTAACAGAATCCAAGTGCCCCTTTGTGGCCGGACTATTCCCTTCACTCCCAGAGGAATCGTCGAAGTCATCCAAATTTTCTTCCATTGGGTCACGCTTTAAGGTATTATTAATTTGGCTCCTTCCTGGCTTCCATCGTCTGGATGAGGTTCACAGCTTCTCTATTTAACTTTGTTTGCTGAAGTTTAAAACCTGCTGCAAATGCGGAAATAATACTTGCTCTTTCACACGTGATTGTCATGCTTGAGGGAGAAGATAATCTGAGTTCTTTCGTTTTATGTAGTACACGAGCTACCTGATAATCCCGCATTTACAGATTCAGAACACTGTGTAGCCAGCTGAAGTAGGAAAATAAAACTAACTAGTCCACCAAATAAAACCTTACTAGTTCGGAAAATATGCAGTCCTCCTTTGGCAAAACAACATAAAGTTTGGATCTGAGGGAGGGAATGGAAATGTTTCCATCACCCTGCAAATCTATGGCAATTCTGAATTACTTGAAGCCATTGTACACAGACAACCATGGCATTATTTGATGTCAAACCATCTATCGTAGATACTGGATTTGCAAATTACAATTTCAACTTCAGAATTTCCAAAAGACATAACAACGTATTTCTGGATGAGTTAACGTTCACTTGCATTTATGACTAATACTTTGCAGAGTGGTAACGAAAATGCAGTTCACAATATTATCATGTGTTTTAAATGGGCTGCTCCTTCCCCCCCTCCTTTCACAAGACTATTGTTTCTTAATTTGCTGTTTCTGAATAGCCAGATTTCTGGTTCTCTAATTCTTCTGCATCCTCTGATCAGGACAATTTTATTTTAAATTTAGGTAGAAGTGAGTTGGTTTCTTTTTTGCTCGACTTCCTCTAATGTATTCTAGATTTTTGCAATTACACACGTTCTAATGATCAATTGTTCAGAATCAGAATGCAACTATATACTGCAGCATTGTCATAAATATGGTTCCAGGTATATTCTGATAGCTAAGTTACATTTTAAAAATTGCAGCTACAACTTCAGTCTTTAATGGACACCTTGAATTCAACGGAACCTCACTACATAAGATGTGTGAAACCGAACAATGTTCTCAAGCCTGCTATTTTTGAGAACCTCAATATAATGCAACAATTACGTTGTGGTGTAAGTACATTGTGGCAAATCTCATACATCATATTGCTCTTTATTCCTATTATATATCCTGAAAACTCTAACCTAGGATTTCATAGTTCATTTGTTTAGTAATTAAATGCTTTTTCATTCTTTTGTGCTGCAGGGTGTTCTTGAGGCAATCAGGATTAGCTGTGCCGGATACCCTACTAGACGTACATTTTACGAGTTTCTCCTCCGTTTTGGCCTTCTTGCTCTAGAAGCTTTGGAGGGAAAGTAGGTTTCACTTATAGTCTTTGGTTTTCTAGTGTTTAATTCAAGGATGAGGATGGATATGCTCTCAAAAGTTGTTTTGCTATCTATTCTATTGTATCAGTTGACTAAATATGGATTCATGGAATGCCCTTTCTTTCTTGATGCTTTCCTTCTATTTTTCCCCCTACTTTCGTTTTGTTCTTTTTGTTACAACATGATTGCCACATGTGCAGCTATGATGACAAGGTCACATGCCAGATGATTCTGGATAAAATGGGCTTGAAAGGTTATCAGGTAATGGTGATATTTCCTTGATTTTAGTGTGCTGCTGATGCTATTTATGGCTGTATTTTCACTTGATGCCTAAAATGACTCTCCACTTCTACCATCTTCAAGTAGTTGTGAAATGTTTAGACTCATGTTTAAAATGTCTCGTCTTTTTCTTCTTTTTTTTTTCGATTTTTGTGGATGATAATTCTCGTTACTTCCATTCAAATTTTCTCTCATGTTTTCCATAGATGTCTATTTACAACACTTTCATTTAATGCAATTTGCCTTTGGGGTCTGAGAAACTTCCATGTCCACATGTTATGCAATGAGCTGGGTTTGGCAGATAGGCAAGACAAAGGTCTTCCTGCGAGCTGGTCAGATGGCTGAACTGGATGCAAGAAGAGCAGAGGTTCTTGGAAATGCTGCTAAAAAAATTCAAAGGCAAATTCGTACTTACATTGCTCGCAAGGAGTTCATTTTGTTACGCAAAGCGGCTATTCAGTTGCAATCATGTTGGCGAGGTAACTTTATGAGACCTGTTTACATATATACATTTTTTGAGTGTTTGTTTTATCCCTTGAATGTGTAGTGTTAATTGTGAGATATTTGTAGCAATTATGTTCAAAGAGGCCGTTGGATAGTTTGATATAAATTGTTGGGCCAATTTCCTAACAGCTTAAACTTTTGGGACAATTTGTGACTTAACATGGTATCAATGCTTTGATTCTATGAGATCTTGGTTTCAAGTCTCGTGATATGTTTCCATGTTATATTTGTTTTTGTGCACTTTGTGCTGGTATACTTATTCAGTTTGTTCGTCTCTCCACGTGCAAGACAGAATTCCACGTAAGGGGAGTGTTGGATAACTTGATATACATTGTTGGGCCCTAAGTAGCATGGACACGGATATGCGATACGACACAGACACGCGATACGACACAGACACACCGACATGTCAATTTTCAAAAATGAAGAACGAGACACATTTGAAACACGTTAAGATTTTACATTTTTATATATTTATTATATGTCAAATATGTAAATAATTTATTCAATAGTAATTAAAAATATAAAACATATTACTAATAAAATAAAAAAGTCTTATATTTCTTCCTATAAATGTTCTAAAATATATTTAATGTGCATAATTTGCATTTTGAAGAATGCAAAATATTGTTACTATGAAGAAATTCATCACATAAAATGTGCTCGGAGAGTTCAAGAAGTGCCATTGAAGTATTCGTCAAGTTTCGAAAAAGTGTGGCATTATAAATTTAATTTCTTAATTAACACGTGTAAAAAATGTTGAATACGAATTTAAGAGTGTTTTAAGAATCTCGTGTCCGACACAACATGCCACCAACGTAGAAGTGTCCGTGCTTCTTAGGTTGGGCTCATTTCCTAACAGTTTAAGTTTTTGAGACAATTGATGATTTTATAGAGGCTTTTGTAAAGTGCGCAATTTTCTATATGTGGCTAGAGATTGACAATTAAGATGTAATCAAAATCACCTGTGAATGATCTTTTATTTATTTATATAGTTTTAATTACCTTTTGGGGGGAGGGGAGTTGGCGGATGGGCATACGCATGATACTGGTAAAATGGAACCTTAGAAGGCAATTGGTTTTTGGTAGAAAAATTCACTTGCATTGACAATTGCTGTGTTTCATTACCCGCTTCATTTTGTTGTTTGAGATTCTGATATTTTTACAATATACCAAACCAAACTAAGCCTTATGTCTCAATTGCTGTTTGAAGTCCTGATGGTTATGAGAACTGTACAAATCCAAGCTCATTAGCCTTTTCTTTTCTTTTCTTTTTCTTTTTTGTTTGTGGGGGGTCCTTGTAAATAATAGGTATGCTGGCTTGCAAGCTATATGAGCAGTTGCAACAGGAAGCAGCAGCTCTGGAAATCCAGAAACATTTCCTACGTTATGTTACCCAGAAATCGTACTTGACAGCACGATCATCTGCAATCACATTGCAGACAGGTTTAAGGGGAATGACTGCTCGCAATGAATTCAGACTCAAAAAGCAAACTAAGGCTGCAATCACTATCCAGGTCCTAGTGCTAATACAGTGCCAATCAATCCCTATTTTAGTTGGTTTTCAAGTGATTGCATGTTGCCTAAATGATATTGGCTTGCAGGCTCATTTGCGTTGTCACAGAGCATATTCTTATTATAAGAGTCTTCAAAAGGCTGCTATTGTTTCTCAATGCAGTTGGAGACGAAGTGTTGCACGGAAAGAACTGAGGAAGCTCAAAATGGTCCGATCGCTATCCTTAATATGCTTTTGTCCTTGTAGAAGTTTTAATGCCTATTGTGATTGTATATCTTTCAGGCTGCAAGAGAAACAGGGGCCCTTAAAGAAGCAAAAGACAAGCTAGAAAAGCGTGTGGAAGAACTTACATGGCGGTTGCAGTTTGAGAAGAGATTAAGGGTAATGTTCTTTTCATATTGCATCATGCTTTACTACTTTATTCAATGCTGTGGATCGTACGGTGTGTACCAGACCTTAATTGCACCATATCTTTACTTTCTTATATACAGACTGATCTGGAAGAGGCAAAGGCCCAAGAAATTGCAAAGTTACATGATGCTTTGCATGCAATGCAAATGCAAGTAGAGGAGGTAAATGCCAGAGTTATCAAAGAACAAGAGGCAGCACGCAAAGCTATCCTCGAAGCACCTCCTGTAATTAAGGAGACCCCGGTCATAGTTCAAGACACTGCAAAGGTTGATTCCTTAACAGCTGAAGTAGAGAGTCTGAAGGTAACCGTCTGACTTGGGTTATTATTGATTTATATCAGAATGATAGTGAACAATGTGAAAGCAATATTCTCTGCTGGTTAGACCATTAAAGTTTCATGAATCTATGCATTTACTATTGTTAGGATATGTTGAATCAAAGCAGATGATAACTACAAGTTCAATCTGGTTGGTGGAAGCTTTAGACACCGAGCTATTGGGATCATGGCATCCTCATTTTCAAAGAGTAGATGGAAGCTATAGATGCTGAATTGGTTTTTCATTTTTTTATTGTTTGACTACCACGGGAGTTAAAGCTTAATTTTCATGAATAAAATTGTTGCCTTTATTGGATTCTTCATCAGTTTTTTCCATCGATTCTTTCAAAATGTGGAGAAATACTATAGATTCATTGACTGCTACTAGACTTTGCCAGTTCTTACTACACTTTCCATGATGGAATAACTTCAGCTTCAGCTTGGTTTTTGCGCCTGGCTTTGACTGTTCATTGGCTTAATATTGGTTACTTCAACTTTTCCATAAACGTGCTTGCTATCAGCTTGAAGTTGTTACACACACAAAAAAAAATCAGTGGGCTTGGTAGCCATATGGAATATTAATGATAAATGATGTACCGGTTGAATTTGTGGAGTTCACTGACTTGGATGAATGCTTTAAATTACACAGGCTTTGCTGTTGTCAGAGAAACAGGCTGCTGAAGATGCAAGGAAGGCTTGTACAGATGCTGAGGTCAGAAACACCGAGCTGGCTGATAAACTTAAAGATGCAGAGCGTAAAATGGGCCAGCTTCAAGACTCTGTACAGAGGTCTGCACTCTCAATATGAAAAACGAAACTTTTAGAAATTAATATCTTTTTTTGATAGTAAAAGAATTGTATGAAGAAACAAACATTCAGCCAACATCTACATTAGGTCTTCCTGTCTGGGCTACTTGGAATGAACTGCTATAACTTTATTTGCCATGAATGAGCAGAAAGATGATTTTTTTTGGCTGTTTTTTTAAAAAAATCTGCCTGTTCTTTATTCCAAATGCATCTTTAGTTCCCCATTTCAAAGTTTTGTCCAGAAGTTCACTGGTGGCAAGATATCAATTATTTGTTTAGATGCACATGCATACATTTATGCTCCAAGTGTTGTGATTGTTGCAAGATATGTGAACCTTCTTTACTTTACCTGATTTAGACTTGAGGAGAAGCTTTCCAATACAGAGTCGGAGAATCAAGTACTTTGTCAGAAAGCATTGACCATGTCACCCACTGGGAAGGCTCTATCTGCACAGCCAAAGACAACAATTATTCAGGTAATAACAAAGTACAATATCAGTGCTCAATATTGTACTGGTTCATGTAGCTACATTCTGAGCTTTTCTTTACACAATTTCAGAGGACTCCTTTGAATGGCAATGTTTCAAATGGAGAAACAACGAATGCTTCGGTAAGAAGACATCATTACATTGATCAAGTGTAGAATTGGACAAAAGTTTGATGAGCTGGAAGTTGTGTACAAAGGTATACTTCTTACAAATATGCTATTTGTCTCAGGACACAATTCTTACCGTCTCAAATCCACGGGAGCTTGAATCTGAGGAAAAGCCACAAAACTCTCTTAATGAAAAACAGCAAGTAAGTAGCCATTGGCATATATGGAGCTAATTGAATCCAATGTGCATTACTAATATCTATTTGGTTTTCCATTTTGATCTCAAGTCAGAAAGGTTCGTGTTTAATTCCTATCTTGCTTTCTGCAATGTGCTGTAATGCTACAGGAGAACCAGGACCTGTTAATCAAGTGTATTACACAAGACTTGGGATTTTCTGGTGGCAAGCCAGTTGCTGCTTGTGTCATATATAAATGCCTCCTTCACTGGAGGTCATTTGAAGTTGAAAGAACTGGTGTATTTGACCGTATAATTCAAACAATTGCTTCAGCCATAGAGGTAGGTATTTTGATCCATTTCTAGGTGCATTTGTTGCGCAATTTATACTGTCCAGCACCCACCACTTTTTATATT
>JAULJZ010000018.1:7637356-7651859 GCA_032270985.1 Heliamphora pulchella | reverse complement strand
CGGGTGAATCAGAGGAGCTTCCAGGTCGGCAAGCTGGTCCTCAGGAAGGTCCTCCTTAATACAAAGGACCCCCTTGAAGGCAAGCTAGGCCCGACCTGGGAGGGTCCATACAAGGTCATATTAGTTGCTGGCACAAGAGAATACAGATTCGAAGATATGGAAGGAAAACAGATTCCAAGCCCGTGGAATGCCCAAAATTTAAGAAAGTTTTACCATTGAAGTTTGTAATGTATATTTGTTTAGAACAAGAAATAAAGAGAATTTTTCAACAGTTCGTGCACGATTGATGACACCGCACCAAAAGTCCCGGTGGCCTTGAGCCACGCCAGGGCAAGAAAGTCTTAGCTCGGCTAGGCACCAAAAGTCACGGTGGCCTCGAGCCACGCCAGGGCAAGAAAGTTCTAACTCGGCTAGGCATCAAAAGTCCCGGTGGCCTCGGGCCACGCCAGGGCAAGAAAATCCCAGCACAACTAGGCATCAAAAGTCCTAGTGGCCCCGAGCCACGCCAGGGCAAGATAGTCCTAGCTCGGCTAGGCACCATCGATCTGGTCAGGGAGGGCTACTGATGCCGTACACCCGACGGGCCTGAGGACCCAATGTGATCATCTCGCCTGGCCAGGCTTTGAGACCCGTCAATGGGCACTAGAGATAAGCAGGTTCGTTTCCCGAGCTAGGATATATGCTACATAGCTCGGCTAGAGCCGTCCAAATTTGACGAGTAGAGGAAAGCTCAAGCCAACCTTGAATGACTTGGGAGATTTTGAGATTTCTACATCTCTACCCTGAGTCACAAGGGCTTGATCGGCAGCTATGACTGAACAGGAAAGCCTAATCTGGGGGTGACTGACTTGGGAATTTTGAGATTTCTACGTCTGAATCCGGGGTCACACGTGGATTTGCTCGGCAAATCTTGAAGTTTTGCCCAACCATGGGGACTTGCTCAAGTATATACACTGTGCAACTAAAACGTGTAGAAGGTGTTCGGGTGATGTTGTGAGTTTGTCAGGCATTTTTGTTCGGTGTGATCTCAATGAGATTAGAGATTGTTCGGCCTCACCTAGTAGTGTGAATCCGAGCTTCATATACTTTGCATAAAGTTCAGAAGTAGAGAGAACACAAGTGCAGTACAAAAATAACAGTTGTAAGAAGCTGAACAGAAATACTTCCTTCATTAATAACATAAATATACACATGAAATGCATGCCGACCTCACAAGTGGGGCCCCTCGCTCAGGCCATAGAGGCTCGAGCTCTTCGAATTCCCCGGTCTGGTCGGGCATATACTCGGGGGGTGGGGCAGTTCATCTTCATCCTGTCCAGGAGGAGGGGGAGGGATCCCAATCGTGGAGATCGGAGCAGCTTCGGCAACGGGACCTGGCGGGATAGCGACCTCGAGCAGATGTATAAGCTGGTCGGGAAACGGCATGGCAGGTTGCATCCAGGGGACGATTTTGTGAAGCTCTGACTCGGGCCCGACCACGGCAGCAGCGAGAGCGGCATCCCACTCCATCTTGACGCTAGGGTTCTGCATGCTCCGTACCTGCGCGGCATACACTTCGCCGGCCTTGTCGTTCCCCTCGTCGTACCGTTCCTTCGTTACCCGAGCTACAGCAGATTTGAGATCTGCGTTCTCCCGCTCAAGGGCTGCTCTGATCTTGGAGGACTCGTCTAGCTGGCGATCACCAAGGCGAGATTGGCCTCGTGTTCTTTGACTGAGTCCAAGGCCCTAGTAGCTCAGACCTCGGCCTCTTCTTTGGCGGTACAAGTTTCGCAGATTTGCGCTTGGAGGATCTTCACGTCCTCTTTGTACTTGTGGAGGTCGGATTGAAGGAGATCATATCTCTCTTGCAATTAGCTGCACCGATCGGCAGCCTCCATTCCCATCTGAAGGCCCTGCTCGGCAAAAGAGATGGAAAACAAGTCAACAACAAATGTATAGAAAAAGAACGAAATTCAGTTCGGAGACAGAATCCCTACCACGATCAGATGCTGGGCAGCATGCTTGCTTAGCGTGGCGTTGGGAAGATTCGCATAGGAGGCCTTGTCTTTTGGAAGACAAAGGCTCTTTG
Source organism: Heliamphora pulchella (assembly GCA_032270985.1). Lineage (NCBI taxonomy): Eukaryota > Viridiplantae > Streptophyta > Magnoliopsida > Ericales > Sarraceniaceae > Heliamphora > Heliamphora pulchella. The sequence goes on along the minus strand of JAULJZ010000018.1, from coordinate 7,649,791 downwards.
CCAACGCCCAGGCCACATGGTGGCTTTCCTGCACGGAGTCCTGAGCGGTAAGAGGGTGACCACGGTGAGCGGGGGCAAATGTGAGAGGTACCTCGGACGGTAGCTCGGATGGCACACCTTGGCCTTCAGATCGGCTCGGCGCAGGTGGAGCGGATGCCTCGATACGGCACCTGACCTCTCGTTCAACCACCTCGGAGGCCGACGCCCTTTTTCTAGAGGCTCGAGGTAGCGGTGGAGCTGGAGCTTGGGGTGCAGCTGGAGTGCTTGTGGTCAGCCTTGTCGGTTGGGTGGAAGCTGTTCCAACTGGACGGGAAGGAGTGGTCAGCCCGGGAATGTTGCCGAGCAGGTCGAACAAGTTCCTCTGCGACATCTCGATTGCTTCTAGAACTGTTCGGCTGGTGGAGCTGGAGGATGGTCTGCTACTTGTGGCTCAGGAGGTAGAGGCCTCTGTGCTCTGACCTGCCTCTTGTACTCCTCCTTCGACGGGCTCTAGACGATGACCGAGCTCGTCTGGTCGGATCGGGACGCCGTTAAATAACCTCTTGAAAGTATGGACCTCCATGTCCCAATCAAGTACTCGCCGAATATGGTCAAGGTTGACCCACCCTTCCCTTCGGTCTCTTTTGTCCTTGATGGTGGTGGTATTGTAGTAGTCTCCTGAAAAAAGTCAAACACTTTAGACCTCGGGATGTATAGACAGAAATGAAATGCAATGCATAATACATGGGGGAGCTCAGCTACCTGGAGATCCAGCTCGCGTGGGGCAGAGCCGAACATGCTGATCTTGTGCGTCAGGGTCGAGTTGCCAGTTGTCCCCGATCACTACAAAGTCCTCTAAATCTCCTTTATGGGAGTTCTTCAGTTCGAGCACTATCTGACGTCCCTCCTTTGCCTTGAGATAATACCTGTTCTGGCCTCTGGACGTCTCCGAGATAGAATAGCAGTATTGAATCTCCCGAACACTGAGATCGATGCCCATGTACCAATTCAGTAGCGCTACCTCTATCAGTATGCAGAAAACGTTTGGGTGACCTTCGCCGGGGACAGCCGATAAAAATTCAAAGCCTCCCTCACGATACTTGGGAGGGGAAGCTCTAACCTGGACTCAAGGAGAGCCACCAAGGGAAAAACTGCAGCCCCGCGCTCTTCAGTTGTCCAGGTCTCTTTATTAGTGGCCTGTTGATTAGTGACATCATCAGGGATTGACCTAACTCGATGGAGATCGGCCAAAGTCTCTGGCGTGTCAATATATCGAGCAAGTCGTCCCATTTGGTCTAAAAAAAAAGAGAGAAAAGGGAGGGGGAAGTTTTTAGATACATGTATGCATACGATCGCAGGTACCTCCCCAGCAACACTACCATCACCAGGGGTGACAGCGGCGGCGCCAGGGCACTTGGGGCGTAGGCCAGTGAGCCTGGTCCCCCCACAACGGCGGTTTTAGCTGCAGTTTATCATGAAAAAGGAGAAAAAGTGGAAGAAGAGGCGCTAACCTGGTTGAAGATGAGATTAAGGTTCTTGGAAGCCGCCGGAGTTGCAAGAGTAGCAGTCGCCGGAAGCTCGCCGAAAATCGCTTAGGCTCAGGAGGTGAAGAGAGTTCGTAAAAAGGAGGAGGGGGGAGACCCCTTCCCCTTTTATAGCTTCCCTGAATGTTCAAACGAAGCGCTAAGTGACGGCAGTTAAGGCGCGTGTTCTGACGCGCGCTGTATGCATTTAATGCGCATTCAATACAAGCAGCGTATGTAGCCGAGCAAATTTGTTCGAACAATTCATGACGATTGACCTCGTGATGTCGATGCTCGGCTCAATGTACCGAGCTAATTTTCCGCTCAGATTAATGATTCCGAGCAGGTTTTCGTGATCGGGATCGGATGCCTGAGCAGATCGCAGTAATTAAATCTAATGATTGACATTTATTGAAAACGACGGCCGACATTCCTGTGACGTTCCTATACCCAAGGTACAACTAACGCCGTATGCATTCAATGCACGCATTAAATGCGCCGCAGAACCACTATGGGCTCAACGCGTGGCAGAAATGACAGCTAAGTGACAGCATATCAGCGAAGCTTACTCAACAAGCCTCCCATCCAAAAGGTGAAACGACAAATCGAGCAAGAACATCACATCATCTTCCAGCAGCTCGAGTTCCCGAGCAACAGCAAGATGATGGGGACAATTGAGGGGGATCAAGTTTCGACCAAGACCACGTGGAGCACGCGTGGAAGTCTGTACAGTGCAGCGGTCCACACCAGCCTGGGACGTCCCTCAGCATGTCCATATCAGCTCAGACAATAGGCCGAGCTATATGGTAGCGTCTCCGACCGCTAGAGATTTCAAGGCGTAAGCCTCGAGCTCAATGAGAGCTCGGCTCCCAAATTCCGAAGACATTGTGCTTGGCGCCATTAGGAGGATGCTCGGCATTCATTGCCGAGCAAAGCAAGATGCTTGATCACTAAGCCGAGCTAGATAGGTGACATTGAAGATCGTGTCCCGTGGAACACATACCCGAGAAGTAGTACGATGATGAAAGATCGATAATAAATAAACCAATTTATGGGTAAAATGGTCAAATAGGGGTGGCTTAGCGCTAGCCCAAATTAGGCATGCAGTTTAGCCCAAGCTAGACTTGAATACTGATGGACATCTAGATATGACAAGAGACATTTGCAAAGATATCTTGCAGAGGTATCCAATGATGGCACTGAAAAGTCACCATCAAACCATTAATTACTACGCATTGATCAGAGAGAGAAAGTACAACCCAACCTACTCGAGTCGAGTCGGACTCCACAAGCGGGTCAAGTATGTTTCTACCTATAAATAGTCAGCGATCTCAGGTTAAAAGGTATGCTCTATTTTACTAAGCCAAAACTCTGCTGAAATTTACTCTCAAGCTATTCCTTCTCTCTAGAACCTTTTGCCTGACTTGATCGTTGGAGGGTCCATCGGAGGGCATCTTACCCATTTCTTGTGCAGGCTCACACGTGGCATTCTCCTCTAACGTCACAGCCAGCTTGGACGGGACCAATACATCCCAATCCTGATCCTCTACCTAACTCATTAAAATTTTAAAGGTGCAAGATGTGTGCATTAAACATAAATATTTATTCCCTTGATTTCTTTTAGTGGGCATTGAGTTGGTTATAGTGCCAAGTAAGGGTAAATATATTAAAATGCAAATTGTTATTATTAAAACTATTTTAATATTTATATTTCAAAATACTAAAATAGTATTTTATTTTTATTAAAATTCTTCAACAAAAATAACATATTAATTCATTTAATTCAATAATTCTAAGCAAAATATCTCAAAGTAATCTATACTATTAAATAAAATAAAATGTTTTGTTCTTTAAGCCTCTAAGTTTCATCCTGATTTTTCTAAAACTTATACTATCTTTATATTAAAAAATTATATGGTACAATTTGATTGATCTGAAATTATTGTAATCATGTTTTGATCGAAACAAATTACTGTTCATTCAAACCACATTTGAAAAAAAATAAGTGGCACCATTTGATTAGGCCAAAAAATTATTTTATTTTTTAAAAATTTTAAATTAACACAACCTTATCCTTAATTAGTTTATATTATTATCGTTTTAAACTATATTAAACAAAATAAGTGGCACAATATGATTGGCTCAATTTTCTATTTTGGTCCTTTTAAAACTTACCATCAAAATATATTTATGTATAAATAGTTAAAAAATGTTTCTCATTATATTATTATATGAAAACGAAAAAATGTTAGGTCTTTAACTCTATAGTCCCAATTAATATTTTTTTAACTTTATAATTTTTTAAACATAAAAAATCTAGTATGCTATTTATTGTTAAAAGAAGATTGATCTAAATTTAAAATCAAAGGTAAATAGGTTTTTTGAATTCTAACATTATAATTACTCTTTTCAAAATTCTTTAAGTTGAATTTTAAACATTGTAGTTGCCTTTTTAAAGAAACTAAGCAATTTATCCTATTGGCCAACTATTAATTCAAATTTTAAAAAATATTTTAAAAACATATCAAATGATTTATTTCATAATTTATGAAAATTTTCTTTCTTTCTGGACCCCTCTTAATCAAATATATAAGTGTTTTTAAAATAATTTTTGTGACATTTGGTTGACAACATAATTTGTGAATTTTTTAAGTAGTTCCAATGAGCAAATTACTATATAATTATTTTAAAAAATACAAAAGGAATACTTAACTTTGGTACTAAAATTTTTAAATGCAAAACGCTACCGTTTTACAGCACAAGAAGTGCCTGCTATTTGGAAGGGGCAGTTGGCACCCCCGTTACCTATTAAGGCCTAGTTTTGACATTCCTCGAAAACGTGTGTACGTTTTGAGAGGCAGTTAGAATTTTAAAACACATAACTGCCCGAATGACTCAGATCCTGATTGCCAAAATAAGCTAAACATAGCTTTTTTTATAAATAAACAAAAAAGGCTAAAAAATTAAAAAAATTTAAAAATTAATTAATAAACTAATTTTTAAAATATTCTATTTAAACTCTCATTTTATTTTAAAAGACAATAATATTCATACTTAAAAACTTATTTACTAAAAACCAACTATATATAATCATTATAATCAAGTATATAAATAAATAATATTAGAACTAGAAAGTTCATTTTTTTACTTAATCAACCAACTTTAAAACGTTAGCTTAAAAATTAATTTATCACACAACTTATTTTAAATCTAATTAAAATTTTTAACTTAAAAACACAAAAAAAAAAAAAAACTTCTAAAGTAATTACTAATCTAGTACTCAATAAACCGCTTTTCAAGTTTGTGAAAGACATAATATTATAGTACAAACAGCATCACTATAGATGGTCTGCCCCAACTTCACAACTGCTATTCACCACTGCTAGTAGTTTATAAAATGTGGCCTGTAATAAAAATTGTAAATATTTGATAAAAATTACAATTTGTAACTGAAATAGAAAAAAAAATAGTTATAAATTGTAGCATAAATTATAAGTGTCTAAAAAAATTTATAACTTATAACTAAAATTAATGACAGAAAGTTAGGAGCTATTAGCAGTAACATTCCCAATCACCGCCTAAGTCCTACATTTCTTCACCTGTTTTCTCCTCAGAAAACCATTCCAAGTCTCGCCGTCAATTCCACTGATAATGTTGGAGTTAGCCAGAAAACTAAATACCCATCATCATCATCACCATTCACTTCTTGATTAGCTTTTGAATCTCTGGCGCTCTTTTCACAAGTATTTTCATACAGTGGAGCCAAGAGAGTTAGCTTTGGCATACCTTTTTCTTGCTGAGCTCAACCAAAGAGAGTTCACATTCCAGTTCCCATAGTCGTCGCATTGGGGTTTGGCCGGCTGCTGAAATTTGAAGGAAACTTATTGTTGCAGTAGTCACAAACGAACTCCGAGAATTGAGTAAACATAGCTGCAATGGTGATTTGTCCATGGGACACCACAATTGGGTTCCCTCAGAAATATTCCGTCCGTGAAAAGCAAGGTAACAAGATACATCAATATGTGGATTGTCATCAGTTGAGGGCCCAACACGGTGGAGAGGTTCAAAGTGCCAGTGATAATGTCCTATGAGATGCAGTTTAGAGCTCAAATCTTTGTTCATTCTAGGCAATTTCATGTTACTATTTTCTTTCCCTTTCTGGTCTACATGATAGTTATCGTAGTATTAATGTTACATGTGCACAAAATTCCCCCATCACAGTTTCTGTTCATAATGGTTTCATCCCTTCTCGGGTTCATATTAGGTTACTAAGTACCGCTCTGCTATCTTTTTTTGCCAATTTTAGAGGGCAGTTTGCTTTAGCTTGACTTTTAGCTTTTAACTTATAACACAAAAAAAAAAAAGATATCTAAACAAGTGTGCTGATAGCTTTTTGTTTGCAACTTCTAATTCTATTATTTAAGTTGTAAGTTTACAACATTATCACACAAATGAAATTTCTGCTTAAAATTATAATAGCATCTTTCCATCTATAATCTATAAGTTCAACTACATGAAACACCAAAAATGTACAGATATATTATATGCACGAAAATATGTACACATACACAATCGCACACAAATATCAGAGTTTCCTGAATCGATAATAAAGTAAGTTGCATAAATCCATTAGGGAAGCTACTTTCCTACAAGAGTAGAATTGTATATTATCCAAAATCCAGAACCAAAATTAAAGACATGTTCCAGAGTCACAAGTGATACATCAGAACAAACAAGATTAAGAAGACAATGGTACTGAATAGATAAGAGACCTTCCTGGCGTGGTGAGAAAGGAAATCTGACCAACTAAAACAGTTAAGATCAGCAATGATGAGACACGCACAGGATATTAGAAACCACCCACCTGCACCAAAGGGGCATCAAGGCCGTGCTCTCTTGTTGCTGCACGATGGGCACTTGTATTGCTTGATGTGCTCGGCCCTGGCTGGAGTGATCTTGACACACTTTCCATGGAACCACCTCTCACACACATCACAGCAGATCCAGAACTCATCAGAAGCATAATTCTCTCCACACGCCCCACATAAGGTATCCCCATGCTCATCCTCATCTTCGTCATCCATCCCATCCCCTTCTTCCTTTGGCTTCGGAAATTTTCCCTGGGATTCAGAACCTCGCTGTTTCATTTCCGATAAAAACAGAAACTGTTAAGATGGAGGCATGCAATTATCATGAAAATTTAAATTTTTTTTGCACTAGATAATTGACAACAATGAAGGTAAATAAAAATATATCAAGTATTGCCTATAAGTCAGTTGATTCCAACAAAGCAGTGGAACAAAGTGGAAAGCCAGAGCAAAAGGAAATTAGCTAAAAAAAAATAAGGGGCTCCAAATCCACACCCAAGTGAGAGGTGCCAGTGCCACTCTTGGGTGCTTCATTCCTGAGGAAGGGAACATAAACAATCAATGCACAAGTAATGAACAGATATGTCCACTCTTGTCAAACACCCAAAGGAGATGATCTGCACAGGTGCTGTAAGCGAAGTCAGGTGCATCCATATTAAAGGTTTTCATTTCAAAGTATGAATCCCAAACACAACATCAAAGTGGTACAACACACTTCCTTATTGGTTCATATTCCACGACATATGATACAAAGGATCCATTCAAAGGAAGAAATTATATCAAAACAATCAGGCATAACACATCTATATTACAAGCTATTTTTTACAATACACAAATAAAGAGATGCAGTACATATTGGTTCCCACACTGTAACTCCAATTTTACGATGTATAAGGCTATGTTAGAGGTGCTCATCACAAATAATGAAATAGATAAAAATTTCATTGGCCATCAAACTCGCTTTTATTACTTTAACACAACCCAAGATCCATAAGTATTGCACAATTTTCAGTATTTCAGTAATTAAATAATCCCTCCCCAATAAAAGAGAAGGTTCCACCATAAGATAGAAGAGGAAAATCTTTACCAGCAAAAACCTAAATATAAAAGGAACATGGTGTCATAGGTGTTCGTCCATCACAGGTGAAACGCATTTTATTTATGACCTCAAGACAATGCAAATTTTGCCATGGGTGCAGAAGTTCTAGTTCCCAAAATGGCAACACACGGGTTTGATGCCTGATACAGCCATAAATGAGAAAAAGACAAAACAGTGCCTTTGAAAAGAGAACACTTTCAAGATGGTAAACTATCGGCGGCCATGCTAACTTGCCTGCTATTCACATTCAACATTCAAAGAGAATTTCAAACTGCAATTTGTGGCCAGGGTAGGTTGATTCTATACTAAGGTTCAGAAGTCTAATAAATTAAGTTCTAACAGGTAAAAGACCGAAAATAAGCACCTAGCACCAAAAAAAATGAATAATCATGGGTATTTTATTACAAATATCAAATAATCATATGGATGTTTTTCTATGATTTTACCCCTTTCGAATTTGACTTGGATTTGTTGCTGCTGTGGTTTGACACCGATGACTTATCTTTTCCTTGTTTCTTAGCAGCACCTGTCACAACCTCAAATATTGTAGGCAGCTCATTCATCATACTGAAAAGACGTTTCCTGCATCACAAAATCCAGCAAGATTTCATTGCAAAGCAGACCATTAAAATTCTGATATAGGGACACAGGACAATGTTGAAAAATGAAAGTCACTGGACCTTAGAGAGTAAATACTAAGAAGATGAAAAAAATGGAAACATAGCTGGCCTAGTTCTAATGAATAAATGCTTGATATTTAAATACACTGAACATAAATAAGAAAATTTTCTGCTTTAAGCCATTTGGGCAAGAACATTACTTTGAGACTGGTGCTCAAAAAGATCATACAGTAGAGGAAAAAGTGGTTCAATACATTCTTTTAGTTAATCTAACGGTATGTACCTAATAATTTCCACACATTCATATGTCTTTTCCATTTAGGCTTACCAAACTCCACAATAAACAATTTTTGAGTCCCCAGTCAGAATTATATCAACACTAATGTGGTCAAGTTATTCAACTAGGATAGAAAGTAGATCATGTAAATGATCTACTTTGTATATTCTAGCAACCAAGGAACTTAAAAATTCAAATGCACCAAAGGATGGGTATAGATAAGAAGGAATACCTGTCAGCTTTATCAAAGCCAAATCTAGCACCAAAATAGAATGCCACGGCAAGTAGCCATGCATCGCTGTGGACGGCAACTAGAGCCAACCAATCGTTCTCTTGCATCCCATCCCTGGCAAAGTTAATGCCCAAAGCAGGCTCTGGGAGCTCTGGAGGCACCTCTTCAGCAGGCAAATTAACTTCCCATTGCTCACTAGGGAACCCATACAGGCAAAGGTTTTCTTTCTCTACAAGGTAAACCAGTGGCTCAAATACAATAGACACCAATATTGGAAAAGCTTGCCACAACGAAAACCCACTATTGGGAGAAAGGGAACAAAATCAACAAAAATGCACAAAATATCAACAAATATGTTCTTTAAACTATGTGAACCAAAAAGACAGGAATATGTTCTTTAAACTAAGATAGGTAGCAAAAATTACAAATTAAACTTTCTTCTCTTTTCCAATTTTGAATTTTTTTTTCCTTTTTGGGTGGATCAACACAGTGGGCTGCACACACATCATGCCAAGAGATCAGCTCATCCATGGATCACTTTGTGGATATCACATCCTTGAAGAGAGTCTGCTTCTCAGCAACATAGCTAAATACAATGAATGCATTTACAGAGATTAATGGGCCCTCACATACCGAAATAACAATCTCTATTGGACAGCATGCAAGCATCCATTCTGGTAAGAAAAACTCTAGAGACGATGCATATTACACCACATACTCACAAGCATGGTGGGTTCCGTACTTGTTCTTGTTTGTGTGCAACCCACCATACTTGTGAGTATGCAATGGTTTAGGCGTGTAACATGCACTATCCGTAGCATACAAATACATATATGATTAAGTAAATGAGACCTGACATGCATATAAATGAGACCGGATTGTTCTAGAAAATGTGACCTGACATGCATATAAATACATACATGATTAAGCGAAAACGGCACCATACAAAAGAAGGGGTCATTCCAGCACCCAATTTTTTCAAACACAAAATAATGATCCCAATTCACAATGTGAGAGATGTCATCAATGCAGCTAAGAACCACAACAGTAGGAATCGGAAGTTCATAAATTAACCTAAATACACAGATGCGGAAAAATGTCAATGAAATAGCCAGCCGCTAAGTAATTAAAAAAAGATTTGGCTACAACCAAAGCAGAAATAAATGCAAAAACAAACAAATATCCCACAAAGAATAAGCAAAGATAGAAAACCCTAACTAACCAGGATCGCACTGCTGATAAAATTCTTCGACCTCTGCAGAAAAATGCCAAGAGGAGTAGAACACATCAGAAATGCGCCAAAAACAAAACTAACACAAAACCCTAGAAAAACTCGAAAAACTCCGGAAAAAACTCCGGAAAAGATATCGATACAGAGATCATCGATTCGTATAGATACGGTACAAAAATATATGAATGTAATAGTTATTATTGATGTACCAGTGGTGAGGGCTCTGATCATGCCGGCTCGGCGGCCCTTGAAATCCCCGAAAACCTCTTCCACTGTTCGAGGGTTGTACTGTGCTCCTTCGTCCATTGCCGTACAGAGAGAGAGAGAGAGAGAGAGAGAGAGAGACGAACCACTCCGGTTTTTTTGAAAAAAAGTTGCAGAGAGATATAAGGCTATCTCAAAGAATGCTGGTGAGAGAGAAATTGGAAGACTAGAGAAGACAAATGAGATATATATAATCGGAAATTAGAAGTTGTGCAGGTTGTTATGGATTGAGGTGATTCGCCGACTGAAGAACAATTGTGCACATTTTCAATTTGTAACAACAGATGATGGAGAGGGTGGGAGAGAGAATGGGGTAATTCTTTAGGTTGCTTTAATGGGATAAAAGGCGAAAATTGTTTGGCCTTGTTGGATCTAAACAAGGAATATAAATGGATACGGGCGGGGCGGGGCGGGGCGGGGCGAAGCTAAAACTCGCTATGGGATAATTGTTTATCTTATCGGGAATTTTAGTTAAAAAGTAAAAAAAAAAAAAATTATGGCGCAAGATTCATTAATAAAAAATTTAACATTCAATTATGTGATTTTTTTTAAAAATATTTTATAAATAAATAAATTTATATATTTTGTATAACAAATAGATAAATTTAGAATAAATTACACTGACTTTTTCTAAAATTTTGATTAAATACAATTAATTTTACTATTTTATACAAATTAAAGTGGCATCTCTTACCATGAAATGGCGTTAATGGAGAAGCTGAAATGACCAAAATACTCTTAAATATTTTGTCTAAAAATTTTAAAAAATTTAACATCCTTAGTCGTGTCACTCTTTATATTTGCAAAAATCATTTTATCCTTTCTATAATAACCCAAACAATTAATTTTCAATTATTACATAAAAATTTAAAATAATTTTTAAAAAAATTTCATAAAAGAAAATAATAATATAAATCAATAAAAATACATAATACAATTAATTAAAACTATAAAAAAAAATAAAAGAAAAGAAGAACCGGCTTGGACTTTCTACATCTTTCTTCTTCCCTCTTTTAATTTCTTTTTGTTCAGTAGCTTGAGAATCCAGAGGAGAGAGAGAGAGAGAGAGAGAGAGAGGTGAAGAACGCCGAACACCCCCACCGCTTGCGCCGACCACCACCACGTCGCTGCCGGTGAGTACCTAATATACTGATATTATTTAACTGTATGTACCTAATCTAACTGTATGTACCTAATAAATTGATATTATTTTCTTGGTTTATATTGATCCGTTTTGATTTTTCACTCAACTTTTAAAATTTTGTCCAAGCTATTTGGTTCTGGTGGTAACGTTTAATTTTATTTATTATTCATTATGAATAAAAAAAATATGTTTTTATTTATTTTTATAAAAAAAATAGGGTAAATTACAATGACCTCCTTAAAGTTTCTGACAAAAACAGAAACTTCCCATGTGCTTTCAAAAATATCACTAACCTCTATTCAGGTTTAATTTTAACATCAAATGAACTCAACCGTTAAAATTTATAACGGACCCACCGCCACCACTCCAAAATCACCCTCAAAACCATCCCACACCTCAAAACCACATCCAAAACCTGAGATGAGGGTGGTCTTGGGGTGGTGACGGTGGTTTCTATTAAAAATTTTAACGGTTTGGTCCATTTGATGTTAAAATTAAATCTGATGAGAGATTAGTGATATTTTTTAAACCACATGGAAGGTTTCTGTTTGTGTTAGAAACTTCAGGGGAGGTCAGTGTAATTTTTTCAAAAAAATAACGTTAGTATAGTTGGCTATTTCCGGTATTTGACAAAACCGTCGGAGTCTGTACCTCCATTTTGTTTTGTGTATGGTCGTATGTTCTGTCTTGTGTCTCCGGCTCTCGTCTTCACCAGATCTTGCTCCCGTGAACTTTCTAGACATCTTTCGGTAACCCCGATAAGGTTTTTGGCCTCACTTACGCACAATCATTGCATGTTTAGATTATGTTCAGCATAAAATGTCTTTTACAACTGCATGCATGGTTCCTAGGGCTTGTATGGGGCTTAAGTCTCTGGCGCTCGCAAAGCGCTTGAGCGCCATTGAGCGCTCGCTAGGCGCTCGTATAGCGCTTGAGCGCTAATATTCAGGTGAGCAGCGCTCGCTTGGCGCTTGATAGGTACTTGAGCGCCCCTCTTGTCACCTTTTCCAGTATACATCGCTCGTATGACGCTTGAGCGCCCATATTCCAGTGAGCAGCGCTCTTAGGGTGCTCGCTAGGCGCTTGAGCACCTCTAGTACCCTGCGTGTCCCAGTTCACGCGCCTGGCCCTTGTTTTGATGAAAATTCAATGCGTTCGTAAAGCTCTCGTTTGGCGCTTGAGCGCCTGTACGCGCTCG
>JAULJZ010000018.1:7595610-7611505 GCA_032270985.1 Heliamphora pulchella | reverse complement strand
TTTTAAAAATCTAAGTGGGAGAGAAAATTTATTCACAGATAAATCCCGCGATCTCCATCACCAGTTTGTAGGTGATGCAATTAAACCCTGCGTGTTGGTAATAAGTCCTTCAATCCCATTAGACAGATTGATTGCAGTGTCACAAGTACAAACCTCCTTTATAGATAATTTTGGATAATTATTAGTGTGGATCACTTTTTCATCTGAAAAGTTCATTGCAAAACGATTGATTTGGGATTAGGTAATGGTTAACACTTAGCTGTAAATAATTAGAATCATCTCCATCTGAGTCACAGCTATTATTCACTGGGTCGAAGTTATGTCAGTTATTTAATTTTACTTAGCAAGATCAGTAGCCTAAATAGTAAAATTAAAAGGAATTGGCTTGTCTAGATAAACGATGGATAGTAGACGTCCTCCCATCGAGGCATGCTATTCACAAGGAACCAAGCTGCTAGCAAATTTTTTTTAAAATGATAGAGGAAATCAAATTAAAATAAAATTTAAAATTTGCTCATCATAATTAACGATTATTTTTAATTATATGATTCTCAAGAATAAAATGGCTTTCAATTTACTCATGGTTATACTCAAAAAAAATAAACTAATAGAATCGAATTTTGTTAACTAGAAAAATAACTTAGATATAATTTAAACTACCAATGGTATTTTTTCAATACCAAGAAATGTGTTTGTTTCAAAAAAAGACTCTTTCTCTGGGCCAAAAGGCATGAAAAAGAAAAAAAATTCAGAAACAGGGAGACACAATTTTTAAGGTAGTTAGTGGGCCACTGATTTGTGTGAAAAAGCCGAAAGACAGATATTTTCACTGCAACTAAATACGGTACTAGAAAAAGTTATGTCCAGTTTATCTCAGCAAGCTGAACAAACAGGATAATTTTTTTTCACTGGTTGTGAAAACATGTTTAGTGATGTTATCTATCGGTACCTGGTATGTAAATACGAGAGCCACTAATCTTATCTGTAATTCTTTGTAGGCGTTCCAGAAAACCCAACAACTTAGTGATTGGGAGATTTACCTGCATATAGATAATAATACAAAGATAACAGTAGCTGCAGTGAGAAATGTCACTATCAGTTTTAATGGAGATCGGATATTAATATTGAAATATTGTCTTTATGTACCTTATATTATAAGGAACTTAGTTTCCATTTCTAAATTGGTTAAAGACGGATATTTGGTTTATTTTAATAACTCTGTGGTTATTAAGGATAATAAACGAGTTATCTATTCTGGTATATTGGTGGATGATCTTTATGTTATTACTCTTATCTCTTCTATACTGCAATTAACTGAATTGAATAAGACATCTAATTTATCGTATAAAAAAAATTTTCTTTTTTTATGAATCAAACGTTTCTTTGGCACTTACGCTTAAGTCATATTAATTTAAAAATGATAAATAGACTGGTAGAAGATGGACCTTTGAATTCATTGAAAGTAGAAACGCTTTCAGTCTGTGAATCCTGCTTAAAGGGTAAGATGACTAAGAGGTATTTTCGGCCAAGGCTATAGAACTAAAGAACCGTTAGAACTGATTTACTCTGATGTGTGTGATTTTATGGCAATTTGGGCTAGTGGTGACTTTTAGTACTTCATTAATATTATTGACGACTACTCAAAGTATGGATGTATTTACCTGATACACCGTAAGTCTGAATATTTTAAAAAATTCAAAGAATTCAAGGTGGAGGCAGAGAAGCGTCTGGGTAAAAGTATCAAATTACTACGATCTGACCGTGATGGAGAATACCTTTTTGAAGAGTTTAGGGACTACCTGTCATCAGAAGGGATTATATCCTAGTTGACTGCACCGGGCACTCCGCAGAAGAATGATGTAGCAGAATGAAGTAATAAGACTCTTATGAATATGATAAGGTCCATGATGAATTATTCATGTTTATCTAATTCGTTTTGGTAACTCGTATTAGAGACATCGGCTTACATTATGAACTTGGTACCTTCTAAATTAGTACATTTTACTCCCACAGAATTGTGGACCAGACGTAAGCCTTGTCTGAAACATATTCGAATTTGAGGGTGTCCAGCACATGTGTTGAAAAGGAACGCGGGTAAATTAGAATCGAGAACAAAAGTCTGTTTCTTGGTGGGGTATCCCAAGGGAACGAAGGGTGGTCTATTTTATAATCCTAAGAATAAGAAGGTCATTGTTAGCACCAATGCCTGATTCTTGAAAGAGAATTCTATTATGGACCATAGGCTCAATAGTAAAATTATTCTAGAAAAAATGAGAGGAAACACCAGTAGAACGGAAGAAGAATCACAAGCCATTAATATCCTATTGCCTCGTCGTAGTGGGAAGATTATCGAAACATGTACAAATCATGAACAGAGTGCTGGTGCACAGGGTTCAGATTCTGCATAGCGTGTTACTGCTAGTACACAGACATAGGTAGTGCCTCATCGTAGTGGAAGGGTTGTCCATCAACCTGATCGGTATATGTTCTTGGGAGAGTCTTTTGATAAGATCCCGACAGAACTGGATACCGAGCCCTGTAACTACAATGAAGCACTTCAAAATAAAGATGTAAATATTTGGCAAAGGTTTATGAATTTTGAGTTATAATTTATGTATTCTAATCAGGTTTGAAAACTTGTAAAACCACCCGAATGGATAAAACCTATTTGATGCAAGTGAATTTACAAGTGGAAGAGAGGAGCTGACGGAAAGGTTAAAACATTTAAAGTTAGGCTTGTCGCAAAATAGATCACTCAGAAAGAAAGGATCGATTATGAAAAAATCTTTTCGCCAGTAGCCATGCTTAAGTCTATCTGGATTCTCTTATCTATTGCTGCTCATCTCGATTGTGAAATCTAACAAATGGATGTCAAGACAGTTTTTCTTAACGAAAGTCTTGACGAGTATATCTATATGATATAACTAGACAGATTCATTACAAAGGGCCAAGAGCACATGTTATGCAAGTTTAAGAAATCTATTAATGGACTTAAGTAGGCATCGAGATCTTAGAACACTCGGTTTGATCAAGCCATAAAGTCTTATGATTTTGATTAGAGTCCGGATGAGTCCTGTGTATATAAGAAGCGTGACAGAAGCATAGTGATTTTGTTAGTATTTTTTGTAGACGATATCTTGCTCATTGAAAACGATGTGGGGGTATTACTTACGATTAAAGTATGGTTATCTGGGCAGTTCGATATGAAGGACTTGAGAGAAGTCAGTCACATTCTTGGGATCATGCTAGTACACTTTATGTGTATTGAACGGAATACATTGGGATAATTAATATTATACTGACTATATAAATTAATTCACTCCCCAAGATTTTTATGAATAGTTCTTATATTCTTAATTCGAAAATAATTATTGATTTGCGTATATTTAACATTTGTTGTTTTGATTCATTAGAGAGTACGATCTTATATAGGTTTATATTCCCGGTGAGTTGGATAGCGGTATTATTTATATGATAAATATTAATTTTTTACGAAATTCACGTCCCGAATAATCGGGATTAACGATACCCCTTTAAGAAAACTTATAAGTTTTGACCGGATCAAATTTAAGAAATTTTAAGATGCTGATTAAATTAAATTGTCAGTAATTAAATTTAATTAACGGGTATTAGGAATCTTAACGTGTAGAGAAATGATAAGTATTTAATAATAGGAACTCAATGCAAGATGGTCTTGAGATTATGAATCAAAGTACAATTATAGTTCTTTAGTGGTGTGAACTGCAATTCAGTACTTTTAAAAATTGCAGAAATCGCTGCTAGTTTTTCATAATTGCAGATACCGTTATAAGATTTGCTTAATTGCAAAAATCGCTGATGGATGTCTGTGTTCCACTGGAAGTCTTACTCGTAATTACTCTACAGGTTCCTGCTGTAGTTTTATAAATATGCAGATAGGCTGAACTAGTTTCATAAATTGTTTTCAAGACTAAAGCTATCCAGGTTTTACTAGTACGAGTTCTCGATAGTCAGTAGTCCACACTACGTTCGAGAATCGCATAAGAAAATACAGTAGAATGTCTAACAAAAACTTCAACTCGGAAACAAAAACGTAATTGAATATTTAACCGGTAAAAGGTATTCTTCTAAATTAACTTTGGTTGCATAGGTTTTAATTTTGATCGTTCAACCTCAAAAATTTTATCTGGAGCCCGTTTCGGCCTTTGCCCATCTAGTTAATTTTTTACTGACAATCGTTTATAAGAACAATGATCTTGGCAGTTTTGCCTTAAACAATTGAAACTTTATTTTGACTTGAATTTTGATTTACTTCATTTTAGAATATGTCAGAGCTTTACGTATATATTGGTATTTTGTTTTGTTCATTTGGCTTTCGTGATCTATTAGACTAAGGTCATAGTCCATAGTCGGTCATGTTCTTAAGTTACGTGGCATAACAGTCATCGGAGGTGGTTATCGACAGTTGCCGAAAGTGGTTGATAACAGTCGTTTGGAGGTGGTAGAAGTGGAGGGAAGGACTGTTGAGGTAGATGGATAAAGTATTAAAGTGGAGGAATGTATGTTTAAAATAGTAAGAATATTTTGGTTTAATTTGACCTAATAAATTTCAACAGCTAATTTTTTTTTATTGAAACTAATATTTATAAAAAGCTCATTAAACACCATACACCAAAAGCACCTTAATTATTTACATAAATCAATTAATCAAATGTCAACGGTTTTACACATGCTCTGGCCATGTTTGTTTTTTAGGTTAAGGATTATGAGATATTTAGTATCCTCTCACTAATAATCTTAGGATAATGTATTCAATACATTGTTAATTCATCTTTTTATTCATTCCCATGTTTGGTTATTTTATGGGACATAAAAAATTAAAAAATAAGCCTTATGCATAAATGACAATAATGCTCAACCTTAATCAAAATTATTGCTATTAAAAATGATCATGAGAGTTCAACCTAACTAAATCCCAACTAGCTAAAATCAAGGCCAAATATGATAGCTCATAAAAATATTTTTTTAGGCTAAACATGTTGTCCAGACCCCCGGGACCTGTAAGACCTTGGAGCCCTAAGACGCCAAACCCGCGGAACCTTAAGACTCCAAGACCCAAGAGCTCTAGATCTCTAGACCTTGGGATTCCGTAGTCCCGACCCCCGAGACACTTGGAACCTTAGACCCCCAAGAATCCTGGACCCCTAAGACCCCCGGACCCCTAGGACACTTGGGATCCCAGACCCCCGAGATCCCTAGACCCTTGGGACCCCAGACCATGAGGATCCTGAGATCCAAGAGCTTTAGACCCCTAGACCCCGGGAGCCTGGACCCCTAGGACCTCAAGACCCCAGACCGCGGACCCCTAAGAGCCTAAGACCACCCACCAGTTAGACCCTCGGGACTTCAGACCCCGGAACCCCCGGACTTCCGAACCTTAGGATCATAGGACCCCCATATCCCTGGACTCCCGAACCTTCGAAGCTTGGGACCCCAGGACACTGAGACTACAGATCTCCCCGATCTCTAAGACCCCCGAACCTCGAACCCCCTGGGCCCTTAGTCCTTGGACCCTAGGAGCCCAGACCCTAGGGACTCTAGACCTTTGGGACCTTAAGATCCTAGGACCTCGAGACTCTGTAGTCTCGGTCCTCGGGATCTCCAAACCCCTGGGACCTCGGATCCTTGGGACCCCGGACCTTAAATCTCTCGGGACCCCAAAACCCCAAACCATTGGGACCCCGAGACAAGAGAGGTTTGGACTCCTAGACTCTTGGGACCCTCAGACCCCTAGACATTCGGGACCTCGAGAACCCAAACCGCCAGTAAATATTTGAGATTAGAGATGTCGAGCAAGGTTGATGGCTGAGAGTAGACGAAAATGGCTAGAGCTGTCAATTTAAAATTTAAATATAAGGATAAATAAATAATTTTATATTTAATTTTGATAATTTGTTATTTCAGAATTATATATTCCATCCTCTCATAAACTAATTATCCCTCAATTCATGGAATTGAGAATCACCCAAATAATTAGTACCATCCTGTTTTACTAAACAGGCATGAAATAAAAAATTCCTTTAAATTAATAATCCAATCCAATGTATTGTCGCCAATTCCAAACATGTCCACTATGAGATCGGCCGCAACACATAATTAGAGCAAACCAAACGGCAATAAAAAATGAAATAGCTCACTGATCGATTCCTCTTCCCTCTCTCTCTCTCTCTCTCTGGCAACTACTTCGCGCTATTACCTTATCTTCTGCGGCCACGGGTGACACAGGAAGCTATGGAGCTTTCCTCTGTTCGTATTAAACAAAAGAAGATGAGACCTGACGGAGCCATGCTGGATTTTCGCGACATTCCGGATCTCGAATCTTCTCAGAATCGGTTGGTGGGAGCAACAAACGAACGACTATGGAGAAACAGGTGGCTCAGTGACGGCGGTGGTGGCGGTGGTTTTGCTTGCGCTTCGATGGTGGAGAAGAGAGAGGAGAGAGAGGAGTTCGCGCCAACGACGGCGCAGCTCTTGAAGCACCCGCTGGCGTTGGCCGCGTTGGTGCCAAGAGACGCGTCGCTCTTTGTCGCCGGTGCGGTTGCCGGCGCTGCCGCGAAGACGGTCACAGCGCCTCTTGACCGTATCAAGCTTCTTATGCAGGTGGTGTTGTAAAGCGGTTGCCCTCCAATTTTTTATATTTTGTTTGAATGTCGATATTCGGTCTTGAACTATTGACTCATGTAATCACTTTGAATTCTAGGGTTCTCCTTTTTATTCTTGGGGTTTTCTGTACTAATAGGATGTGGTTTTTACAATGCTTTTGTTTATGTTCGATTGATACTTCCCTGGCAAGTGGCAATTGGGGTTATTTGTGGTTATGTGAATGTATTTGGTTTTGTGAACGCAGCTTTTGTTGGATTGGGGTTTCATTAGGGGAAGCCTCTTGGCTTGTGATTGTATATAGATTCTATTGCATATCTATTGATGATAGTTATGTGTTTGATTCTATTATGATCGAGATTTGGGTACATTTTCTGTTTGGAAAAAGGTGTGTTATATTTGGATTGCGGGTCAGGATGTGTTGTTTTTCTATTGAAAGAAAAAATTGTATTGGAGGATCTTCTTATTGTCAAAGTTTGAGATTGGCGTCAAATGCATGTTTGGATGGGTGGGTAGTAAGAAAAATTCCACTTAATTTTGTCCTTTTTTCTGGAGAGAAGAAGCTTGTATGAACGTTGTATTTGCTACTTTGATTGGGATTTTTGCTCCATAGTCACTATCAATCTACTCTGTTTGCAGACTCATGGATTACGAGCTGCGCAAGGTGGTGCTAAGAAAGGAATTGGGTTCATTGAGGTATGTTATGGCTCCTCCACTTACCAATTATTTGTTTTCCTTAATTGCTCCGCATGGAACAAAATGCAGTCCCAATCCTCTTCTAGGAGTTCCTCACGTGCCTATTCCACTTCTGAATTATACCCTTGCTCTGCTTCTTGGGATTTTTTTGGCTTTTAAAACCCATCACAGCTAGCCTAGTGTTAGTGCCCTGACATTGGGGTGTCTTGAGCGACATGTGGTGGCGCCTTGCACACTTGTCGACCCATGGTAACATGAGGTATGCTTGCTATAATATGTGAGGTGGCTTTGTGGCAACCAGCTTGCCACACGACCCTTAGACAAGAAGGATGAATTTACTTGGCATGTGAAAGCATTAATTCGGTGCTTGGATGCGGGTAGTTCGTATGACTTGTGGGTCAATACAAGCAAGCGGCTCGGTGGGCAGATAGCAGACAGGAGCTAGCACTAGCATGGGCTAGGCAACTGACATTACTTCAGCTGACTAACCAAGTGGCGTGGCACTTAGGAGGCATGCCTTGCACTTGACTGGCAGTTAACATTGCTGACCATGTTTGTGCATGGCAATCCCATGTTGCAGACATTGTGGGCAGTCATGGGCGGTTTACAATCTGAAGACTTGTCATGGCCAACATGCCAGCACATTGTGGCATGTGTGTGGCATCATGGGCGGTTATTAGCAGTTACAGGATTTTATGCTGAAGATGTTCATGGGATGACAAGTGTCAGCAGCGTGAGTTTCTCTTTTCTGCACATGTGCCTAAGTAGT
Organism: Heliamphora pulchella; assembly: GCA_032270985.1. Taxonomy (NCBI): domain Eukaryota; kingdom Viridiplantae; phylum Streptophyta; class Magnoliopsida; order Ericales; family Sarraceniaceae; genus Heliamphora; species Heliamphora pulchella. The sequence goes on along the minus strand of JAULJZ010000018.1, from coordinate 7,603,401 downwards.
GAGGGATGTCCACTACATAATACTTGTTTATGCTAGCAACTGCTAGTAACTGCCACATGCCTATATATGTGGGCATGATCTGGCAGCTTTAAACACAGAATGGTGGCGTGAGTGCTAAGACATTTTCCTTTGTAATTTTACTAGGTGGTAATACAAGGGTTGAGATGTTGTCTTGTAAAATTTCGAGTGTCTATATTTCTTGCTCTGTGTGTGTGCGTCTTTTCATCATATTTGTAGCTGTGATTGAGTTTTGCTAAACTTAGTGCCATCAGAAGGCAATTTTCAAGTTTGAGATTTTGACCCTGTAACAGTAGCCATAATTAAGAAATAAATACATATATTGGAGCACCTACTTATAAGGAATGAAAAGGAGGAAAAAGAACATTCTATCCAGGCATAAAGGAACCACATTATGAAGGTATAGGCAGAAGCTCATGCAGAAAATTGATACCAAACACATGCATCAAGTGAACAATTAGTTACGAAATCCAACAATGTGCAACCCATAATGTCTACACAGTAGAATCTAAGGAGGAGCAATCCATGATATCTATAGAGTAAGTGTAGAGTGATTGGATCTGCTGTTTGTTAACCTATTAATTTCAATCAACTGGCTTTAATGTTAAGTAACTTAGTTGGAACTTGAAACATCACCCTGAAATCCATCCTCTCAATTTCTGATGACCGTGTCCCAGCTACGTCCTTCCCAAACGATATTATTCTCCCATAATGCACGTGTTTTGTATTACCCAAACTCCCTTTTCCATTTTGATCCACTGTCTGAGTGTCATTGTTCTTAATTTTCTTGGCAATGCACTCATAGCCTTCCTCAGGTGACCAATCAAGGCCACCCCAGATAGTGTCCCCACCTTTTGGAATCATTGACATGGTTGAATCCCATGTACGAGTCATCCGCATCAAGTGCTGTAAAGTTTGTAAACCAAAAACATCCATATCCAACACACCTGGTGCAATTGCCCTACATAAAGAAGTAGGATTTCAATAAAAGCCAAAAAAACCATTAAAAACTAGAAATTAATGGCATTTAAAATGACTGTCACAACAAATTTCATAATTGTTCTCTGCAAATTCAAATTTAAACATGTGAGGATTCTGTTTAAAATGATCATACAGGTAAGGAACGTGTATGTTGTGCCAAAACCATGTCCTTGATATTCACAGTAGAGAGAAATTATCCTACATAAAAATGTGAACTTCAGCATCTCCCACATTATATCCAAATTCTGTGAATATGAATCACAACCTTCGTTCGAACTTTTTAGCATTTTGAAACACCACTCAAGCCTCAGAATGGAATCACCTTCATAATCATTGATGAAAGAAACAAAATAATCTCACTTCCTAACAGTGATTCTATTCACCTCAACCTCGGAGTGAAACAAAATAGAATAATCTTTTTCTTTGGTTTATTATTCATCCAGTAAGTTGTTTGATTCTACTTTTTTTTTCATAAAAAAAGTAAGCTTTATAAAATAGGCATAAAGGGAATGCCACATAGTTAGAATTTTCTCATGGTACACTATTCTACACACACACTGAATATTCAATGGATGGGATCAGAATTAGTATGTTTTTTGCTTGGGTGTAGCTAATAGATTGCTTAGTATGAATTTGATAAAGTTTACAGTTTCAAATAGCTGGTGATATTAGCCTTGTTATAGTTTCAAAACCTGTAAAACACAGCCTGCTTGAATACTTCATCAATTTTCTGTTTCACTCGATGTTTTGATAACTCTTCTTTCTTTTTTCTAGGCAGTAAGATTATCTACTGGATCAGGAAAAGAAATTAACCAGCGAGAAATTTTTTGGATCTGGAGCTTCAGTTTGCAGAATGGAATAAATGTGATTACAATAGGTCCGAAGGTGCGTGCATGGTTCATATTAAGCAAAATAATCAGAGAGAATCAAAAGTACATCATTACTTGCCCCAAATAACATGCAGGCCTTGTTTCACAAGGTAAATTTGCAGAGCGAAACAAGAAAGCCATGGCAATAACAATCTAGTTCCATCCACTTCATAATAATTATAAGAAAAACCTGGCAACAGCTATGTCCTTCGCTTCAGCAGAGAATAATCCAGAGACTGATTTTGGCACACCTAACAATGGACCACCAATATTCATTACTGCCTTTATATGCTTAGTACACCAATCTGATCCACCCCCACCACCCATTGGAGCCGGTGCCTCAACCCATTTCATAAAATGCAAGAAGTACAGAACACCCATTGAATGTGGAATGACGACCACCTTTCTTCCACCACTTGTCGCAACCATGAGTTCTATATTACTTTTGATCCTGCTAAGAGTTTGGTCGCGTACCTGATCAATTCAATTTCGCAAAATATTTATCTAATGTAAGATAGTACTTCATTAAGCAGACAACATTAATTTACCTCTTGTGTAAGAATCACCAACTTCACACCCCTCAACAAGGTTTTGTACAAGACATCTTTAGACAAGCCATACCTTTTGATTAGCAATTCCCTCCAATCATATACAAGTCATAATCAATATGATTACAGTATAAGAGTTTGCCCCCCTTCACACTCCATGTTGAAGTTCAATCTAAACTTTTTACTAACAATGAGGGGCATAAAAATAGCAATTCTTACTCTGGGTGCAAGTAGGTCCAAACTATATCTTGAAATGTACTATAAGAAACCATATCATCCCAAGGCAATAGAAGGGAAAAAAAAACAAAAAAACAAATAGTGTCTCAAAAATACCTCAGTATTCTGAAATGAGATCCTCCAATCATATGCAGCCATATACATGTTTTTCTCCTCATATCCTATGCGTGCCAGATTGGCGATAAGAACTGCCCAAACGAAATACCCTGGTGCAAAGTAATCAGCTGCCACAAGACCAGATACAGGCCTAATTCTTACACCAGGAGGGTCCAATCCAGTTTCATTATCCAGAGATAAGTGGTCAACCCAGCATAAGGGTCTGCAGAAAATAGTACTCAAAAAAGGAAAAACCATTCTACTAGTCAATTCCACCAACATTATTCCAATGAAAAGTAGACACACTGAAACTCTCAGAATGTTTAAGAAAAGGGAATGGTGTCACTAAAGCAATTGAAGCATAACTTATAATAATCAGAACCACAAGTATAACTTATATGCAATGAAGACTCACACTAACACCTACTCAAGTGAGAAACATAGCAAGGTGTACAAGCAAGTATAATACCCCTTTGCAATCCAAGATTTTATGCAATGAAGACTCACACTAACACCTACTCAAGTGAGAACATAGCAAGGTGTACAAGCAAGTATAATACCCCTTTGCAATCCAAGATTTTATTCTTTATGAGAGCAAAATATTTAATCATAACTCATAAGTTCCCCAGACATCAAGTCTACACGTGCTGTTATAAAACCTAATTTAAAGCACTACTAAAGCACAAAGAGTAATCTTTAAAATCATGCTTAAGGATTCAGTAATCCAAATGTTAAACTGCACTGTGCATGCCTGTACCAAGCAGATGAAAAATGTTTGGAAGCACAGCTTAAAGGAGTAAACGACTAGGTTCTGCTCCAACTCACAAGGAAAAACTTGAAAGTTGGATAAGGCTGAGTGCTCATATCATTATTCTATAATCAAAACCATTAAACCTTCCCATTAGCATTTAACTTATCATCAAATATGAGAATGTATGCAAGGGTATAGAACAAATTGGCTTAACTTCAAGAATCAATGCACATTAGATCCCTGTATCAGCAAGCAAGTGCAAAAGATCCTGCTAGCTGGACTACAATTTGCCAACAAAAAGATGTGGCTACCAGTGAAATGACATCAAGATTGACGAACAACAATGTGTTATTGCCCTCCAGGGATTTCAATACTTAGGATCTTGTTAATATTTTACAAACTCTTCTCAGCGGGGACTTGAGAGAAGTGATGGCCCCACATCCACATTGGCATCCACATTGGAAAACCTACCCTTACCAAACACAATAGAAAAAAGAAGAAGAAGAAAGTAAGAACACCCTTTTTATTTACATGGTTGCCTTCCCTTAGTTTTTTCCTTCATCATGAGTTACCGTTTCTTTGCTGTGTAATCGTTGAACCACAATAAAGATTCAAATAACCAAGCAATTTGTGGTCCACAACGGTGGTGTTTGGCATTGCTAAAATTATATTTATAGTTTTCTGCAACTAATTTTAGCAATAAGTTATAATTTTTTTCGAACACTCACAACTTCTGCTACAAGCTATAATTACTTTTTCTTCAGTAAATAACTAATTTCAGCTACAAGATAGCATTTTTTTCAAACATTCACAGCTTCTGATACAAGTTATAATTATCATTTCTTTAGTTACAACCTATAAGCTATTAGTTTCAGCGACTCCAAACTCCATCAACATAAAGCAAAGTAAGCCAACTTGTGACACATGGTTGAACAGGGAACACTTCCCCAGATTTGAGGCTCCACTAATAACTTGATGAAGAGATGCTTTCAAAGTCCTCCTTTTTTGTATTCTTTTTGTGAGTTCAGGGAGAATTTGAGTATACTTACTGTATAGGTGAAGCATCTTACCCATATTTAGTAAATCAATTAGTATACAATACTGAATTTAGGTTCACTTCATCCGCGGCATTTCCATAGGGTTCCATGGAGTTCAGAAAGCAGGACATGAGTTTTCGATATAGCTGGTTCTTCTTCTGGCTTTGTATACTCCTTGTGTACATGTTTTCGCTTCTTTGGCATTTTAATGACATTACTCATGAAGAAAAAAAGGTTGCTTTCAAAGTCATCAACCACATGTACAATTTTCCCAAAACTATCAAAAACCAACTCTCCATCAATTTCTTCAAATAGCCTTCTAGGCCAACAATCAATCACAGCTTCTACATGCAGCCCACGGGTAAGGAAAAGGATAAACACTTGGAACTTAACTTTTACTAAAATGAAACAGAAACACATCAGCAACCCATACCTATTAACTTTCTTACTACCAAAAGCAAAACAAAACAACTTTTGCATCCTTACAACCATTCTAACTGAACATACTTTTACTAAAATGAAACAGAAACTCATCAGCAACCCATACCTATTAACTTTCTTACTACCAAAAGCAAAACAAAACAACTTTTGCATCCATACAACCATTCTAACTGAACATACTTTTTCTCACATATCACTTCTCAAGCCTTTACCTATGAAATTCAAGTACACAATTCATCAATCCACATACATACTAAACACAAAGCCATTCACTGATTATACTATTGAACAACTTCAACATCAAATAGTTTGCATCTTCACAACCATTCCAACAGAACAGACTTCTTTTTTCTCACATATCACATTCAAAACCTTTAGATATGAAATTCACACAATTCAACAATCCACGTACCAAACACCAAGCAATTCACTAATTATACAATTTATATTATTCACAACTTCAACATCCAATTAGACTACTAGAACAAAATTTATACCGATTATACAATTTGTACTATTCAACATCAAATTAGACTACTAGAAGCAACAATTTATCTACCAACACAATAAAGAGTGCACCTTTTATATATTTCCCCAAATGTACCACCCCAAAGCCTCTTCCTGAACAATCCTTCGGCACATTGGTGCCCTTCCCACAGCTCCAGCCCGCCGGTGACTATCCCGGGGACGAAAACCACCGGGTGCTTCGCCTTCAACCCTTCTTTCTGCAACTTGACGCCCGGAGGATCCTGCAACGGCCCCGTGATCGCCTCCGTCACGTACTGCGGGAACGAAGCCGGCATCGCATTGAACAGAAACAGCAAAAACCACCAAATCGAACATATACACCCTATTAACCAACAGCAACTATCAACGCAACTCCAATTCTTCAACTTCTTCTCTCTCTTCCCGGAATTCTCATCCCTCTCTTTCTCTCTCTTCTCATCATCGTCTCTGTAAGTCTGAGATTCCGATTTTGAAGTTTTCTTGGTTTCAGAGCCCTTTCTCCGCCTCAACATCGACGCAGATATATATGTTATATATAATATATATATATATATATACGTGTCGATGTATATATATAAATGAAGCTCTTTAAATGCTCTGAAGAAAGCTTCGATTGTTGATTTACAGAGTCTGAGCTTAATCCAAAGCCCTAAACTACAGAGCTATACAACCATATGTATAGATATTGCATGTATGAATAGGTATATATATATATATATATATGAATAGATTGGTTGCCGGAGGAAGGGGTTGACGGTGGAGGAGTGGCGGTTCTTGGTGGTAAATCCGGGGAGATATGGAGGCGGGTGGGATTAGTTATCTGGTACTCCGCTGTCCAAAAATAGACACGTACCAATATGTCTCTCTCTCCCTCTCTAACCGCACTACGAAGGCTCTGTTTGGTTTAGTTTTTTTAGTGGGTTTTTTCATCTTTTATGAAATTTTTTAATTTTTTAGGCTAATATTTTTATTTTCGAGATTCATTACAAATCTAAAAGTATATATATATATATTTTTTAAAAATTCACTAAAAACAAAAAAATCACATAAAAGTCCTAAATTTTCATTTTTTTTGTCTTATCTGATTTTTTTTTTAATTTTCTGGTTTAATTTTTTATTTTTCTTCTTTCAAAAGAAATATAAAAAATATTATTATTTTAATTAACATTGAAAAATTCACTAGAGGACAAAAAAAATTATATTAAAAAAAATTATTCTACATTGTGCCTACGTCTACATTACAATGTTAATAATAATGTTAGGATAACTAATTAACATATGCTCTTTATCCGGTGATTAACCATTCGAGTCCCTATTTCCTCTTCCCCCTCTCTCCTGTTGCTTCTGTACTTTCGATAAAAAAAAACCAATTAACTTTACTAAATTAATATTTTAAGTGATGTAACATTATCATAAGTATTTATATAATGAGTCTTACTAAACTCTATTTAAATTCAATGCTTATTATTTTGCCATATCACTTGAATTTTAATTTGATAAATTAAGTTGGTCACTTTAATATTATTGTAAAATTAAACGCAATTTCATTTTTTTATGTAATTTGTGGGCCCCACACTAATAGCTGATTCACAACTAATTTAAAATTTAATTTTTTTAAAAAAATTAAACTTTCAAAAAGATTGTTGTAATTAAGGCTCCGTTTGTTTCGACGTAAAATATTTTACCGTGAAAAATATTTTACATGTAAAATAATTTTGTAAAAATGATTTTTTTTACTTGTATTTTTTGGTATTTGGTTAACATTTAAAAAATATTTTAATGAAAAAAATTTAGTAAAGGAATTGAGTGAAGGTGTACAAAGGCGCAATTTCAAAATTACCTTACGAGTTAATTTTTTGTAAGTCAAATTTAGTCCAATGAGGTAAAATATTTTACTAAAAAAAATATTTTTCATAGGTATTATCAACCAAACAATGAAAGATAAGTAAAATATTTTACCCAAAAATATTTTATGTTAAAACAAACGAAGCCTAAAAGTATGTTATTTGGTAAATTAGTTTTTAAGTTAATTTTTTAAAAATTAATTGATTGGATAAAATATAACCTTTTGTTCTTTGTTTAAATTAGAGAATATTATTATTCTATATAATTAATTATAACGATTATATAAAATTAGTGTTGGTAGTAAAAAAATTTAAATAAAAATTTATTGTCTTTTAAAATGAGATGATAAAAAAATTTATTATCTTTTAAATTGAGCAGTGGATAAAAGGTATATAATGTATAGAAATATGTGCAAAGTGTATTGATATTTATAAAAGTGGTAGACCCCACACCCAAAAGTA
>JAULJZ010000018.1:7553776-7563991 GCA_032270985.1 Heliamphora pulchella | reverse complement strand
TTTAAAAAATTGAATACTGAGAATAAGAATAATTATTTATGTATTGTACTTTTTTTCTCATTTAGTGTTAATTAATATGCATAATTCATAGTAATAGAAGATTTTAGATAAATTATTAAAATATACGAATAATTTTTTTTAAAAAATATTAGTTGTATCTTTTGGCACAGGTAAAATCTAATTATCTGTACAAGACAGAACCGAAACATGTTGGGCGGGAAAATGACGTCCTTCCTATAAAAAACTCTAACAAGATGAACCCGGAAAAGTAAAGTTCGGCAGTTCCGGTAGCCGGTCAAAGGGAGGTGAAATTGCCCCCGTTTTGAAGGAAATATGATAAAAAGAGAAACTTAATTATTAATAGCTGTAAAACATCCCAAGAGAGACATTTTTATTTTGAAGCCAATCAACCACCTACCATAATCAAATCATGGTTTTAAATCTCAATATCAGTATCAATATCAGATACGATTATATATTAATATATATAAATATTATTAATTAATACATCTATAAATATCAATATTAAACACTTAAAATCTAGATATGTTTCTTAAAATCTAGATATGTATCAATTACCGTTATCCATGTGGAGGGTAAAAAACTAATAAATTAATTAAACATAACCAAACACTCCTTAGTCATGATAAACTAGAGATGACAAAATAAGACTAGAAAGTCATCTTTTTCTTTATGTATAATAACCCTCAATTATAGCCATAGTTTGGACTAACTCTCACTTGAATATTTCATTTCATTTTTCAAAGACTCAATTGATTTGGGAATTAAAGGATTTCTCGTTGGCCACCCGTCCAAAATTTATTTTGTAGGTATTAACTTAAAAGAGCACTTGAGGCTCGGTTGTTTATTATCATTTGGGAAACAACTACTTTTCGAGTTTTTTCACTATATAATTGTCTATATATATATATATATATATATATATATATAAAAGTAATTGATTAGTCATTATATCGTCCTCATCAAACTCCGTCCTTGTTTGTTTATTTTCCCATTTTGTTTAAATATCATCATCAAACCCCTTCCTTGTTCATTCCTTTTTTCCATTTTCCTTTTCCCCTTTGCATTTTTTGAGTTCTAGTTATTATTAATTTCAGGAATCTGTTGTTTCTGATGGCCTAATTTAAGGAGACGCATTAAAAGTGCCTCAGCACGGGCACTGATGCCTCGCTATCCGCGCTTTGGTCCTCAACCCGGAATTGGTTGATCCTTCTTCCCTTCTGAGGGGTTTCAGAGGTCTCATTTCCACACCAATGGATTATGGATGTGTCGGTGTATATGCATAATCTTCTGATATCATCTATATATGCTACTTGTCTAAATAGATGAAGATTTGTGTATAGAATCATCAGGATGATTGTGAATCTGATGATGATGTTGATGATGATGCAGGGTTTTTGAACCATGTTGTAAAACTACTAATCAATCCTCGTTTGTTTCACGCCAGTTAATCTGCAATTTCGAAAAGAAATTGCAGAGATATACAAGCACATCAATGCTGACGTGCATAGCTCGTTCGAAGCAAACAGGCGATGAATCGCTTAATCAACCTCAAGAAGACGACGACCACCATGGCTCGCCAACTACTAAGCAAGCCATCAAATCTCTCACATCTCAGGCAATTCATCTATCCTCTCTCTCTGAGTTTTAAATCGCGGTATCAGTATCACATATCAGTGATATGGTCATATATAATCGATATGAACTGTTTCAATCGATACATTGATGAATATCGGTATTAAATAGTGTAGAATTTTGATATATATTAACTGATACGATTACACCAGAGTGAATTTCCGAATCTTCCTTGCTTTCTCTGTCTCTGTATATATATGTTTATATAGGTTGTTAGTGTTAGGTTTTGCAGATCAAGGATATGGCATTGAAGGCATCGGGGGCGTATCGGAACTGTAATCCATGTACAGGGCCAACGACTCAGCAGCACCAACAGAAGGGCTACGTCGAGGCGGATTCGGCCTCGGTATCGGCGTCGGACAGGTTCCGGTGGTCGTACCGCCGGACCGGGAGCTCGAACTCGAGTTCGACGGCGTCAAGGCAGTGGGGGAAGGAAATGGAGGCGAGGCTTAAGGGAATCTCGAGCGGCGAGGGGACGCCGGCGTCGGCGAGCGGGCGCCGGGTCGACCCGATCGTGTTCCTGGAGGAGAACGAGCCCAAGGTGTGGGTCGCCCAGGTGGAGCCCGGGGTTCTCATCACCTTCGTATCGATGCCACGTGGCGGAAACGATCTCAAGCGCATTCGGTTTAGGTACTGAAACTGCTCTCTGATTTTGTTTGGGCGGTTCTGATTTGCCATGTTTCTAAGACGTGCCAGCCCTAAAGTTTTAATTGGTTGAATTAACGTGTCATTTTCGTGAGCAGGGCGGCTAATGGATTTGGGGATGTTTGGCTAAATTTTTAACTTTTTGTTATGAATTTTAGATATAAATTATAATTTTTTTAAATATTTATAATTTCTGTTACAAGTTTTAATTATTATTTTTTTCTATTTCAGTTATAAGTTATAATTATTACTAAACACTTACAATTTCTGCTACAAGTTACAACTTATAACCTACCAATTCCAAACATTCTCTTTATCTTTTTTTTTGGTTCCTTTTTAATAAGTAAAATAGTTAGAACACAGAAATTTAATCGTAAAAATCACTGAAATTTGATATGGCTTTCGACTTGTATTGAAATCTATAAGAGTTACGAATTTTAGTGTAAATTGATGGTCAAAATTCAAGTTGTGTGGTGAAATTTTACGGTTGTAGTATTATTAGTTTAACAAATATATTAGTTTTAGCATGTTAGTTGATAACTTATATGCATTTGCAACTTTTTCAATGATCAACACACTCTCATGGATTTCTATGCAAAAAGTTCGGATAAAATTAATTTTTTTTAGTCAAAAGTGATTACATGCTCGACACTGATTGAGCGGTGTGTAAAATTTAATATAAATATTGACAAACATTAATATTACATTCTTAGAAACTTATTCATAATTTAAAATCAATGGTGCAAATTTATTTGCACATAGTTAAATTTGAATTATTCATTTTGAATTCGGAATAAACTTGGCAACTTTTTTTAGATACATAGCAATTTTGTATGACTAAACCTATTTATCAATCTTAATATTCTTTTTCTTTCATGATCATTGTTTGGTTACGATGGAATGCTAGGTTTCTTGGTTATTGACAAGAGGATTTGTGCCGTGTGTTCCCCGCAAAATAATTTGATTGTTTTTGAAAACCAAAATGTGGTTAATTTTGTTTGTGAAATACTTTTTTGATTGTTAATCAAACTGTGTTTGCTTTACCCCGAGGGATAAGTTAGTGTTGTTTGGTGGTCATTAGAGAAAGTGATCTCTCCATTTTTTTTCTCTTTTAAATTGGTTCCTTTTCTTTTGAGTAAGAGCTGAACAACATAGTTTTGCAGATTCAATTTTTCAATAAATATTACAAAATCTGAACAGAAAACAATAAGTGATAATGTTGCTAAAAATGCAACTTTTATGATTGTTTTCAGAGTCATTTTTCTCTCTGCTACTGCAGTGGTTTAGATTTTCATGTAAGATTTTGAATCCGAACTAGCTCCCTCCACCACATCGTGAAAAAAGATGATACCAAATAACGAAAGTGCAGAACCCAGAATTTTAGGAATTCCACCCAAACAAAGCCTTAGTGATCCACGCATATGTCAAAAGTTTCGCAGTTTTGATGGTAATTCTACCCGCCACTATGGAAAAAGAAATCCAAAATGGGTGTGTCCTTTTGAAGTTCAAAAGGAAAACTCATTACAACTTCTTAGTGGGGTTGGCTTGATTGTGTTGGGGAAGCTTTTTCCTAAAGTGTCGCTGTCCTGTCGGGGAGTGGTTCTTCCCTTCTTTTTCAATCTTCATCACGCCTATGGCTGTGACTATTTTTTGTCATTATGTTCGTGAATAACAAAGGACTATTACCTCGTATCCCCATTGTCTCTCACCTACAAGTAACAAGAGATGAGACATTGCTATAGACTAGACCTTTCACATTCTTGTCCCCTAGGGTAAAGTAGCACTCTTTGGCCTCATTTGTTATTATGGATATGGTTGGATAGAATAGGAAGGAAAAGTGATAATGTGGACTTTACTCATCAAATTATTAATCCTAGTCTCGCAATTTAGCCTCTTGCAATTTGCAAATGTAAGGTAAGACTGTGTACTTTAGACCCAACGTAGTCCGCTCTCTTCTTGGACCCTGCATATGAGAGACCTTAGTGCATCGAATTGTCATTATTTTTGTCAAATCTCTTTGTCTTCATCCTTGTTCTATTCATGACCTTGGGTATCCATGGTTAAGGTGGGCCTGAAATGGGACGCTAATAGAGGTCAGGGTTCTGGAGCTTTCACATTCTTCTTTACTAAGGATAAAATTCCACAATGGGGAAACCCAAATCGTAACTCCAAATCACATTTTGGTCTATCTATATTGATGATCATGAAATATGAGTCGTAAGAACGAAATTTACTTAATGGCTCGTCTTATTTTCATTTCACCTTTTTGATGCCTGAAATCCAAAAAAAATTACCATTTTAGTTTCTTGATTTGGCTGCTTGCTTTAGGAATGGAATTAATTAAGTTATTGGCTGTTGCTACTTCTTTACGGAATTAGATACCCACTATGCAAACTCAGTGCAACTTATTTATATTCCTTCCGCTAAAGGCGGTTTGGCTTTTCAACAGCCTCTTTCTTATGGGGGACAACCATTTTTGTCAATAAAGTTGGGGTAGGTCCAATTAAGTGGGCAGACGCATAATGGCAGTTTCTAAAAAATTACTTGGTAGAATGCTTAGTAGTACCCCACAATAGTGGGCTTGAGGCTTTGGTTATTGGGCCTGTGGTCACTCCCTAAAAATGTGTCACAAATAAAATCTAATTTCTCATGAATTTAATCAAATATTTTGTGTGGTCAAGCAAATCCTGTTAATTGCCTCAACTTTTTTTTTTCTCTTTCTTTCCCCACGTGCATAGTGGAGGCCTTGTTGGCACTCCCAATTTACTTATCACTTCTTTTGCATTATTTTGATGAACTCGATCAAGAATTTTGATTGCAAGTTTATATCTGTTGATTAGCCGGGAAATGTTCAACAAATGGCAAGCTCAAAGGTGGTGGACAGAGAACTATGATAGGGTAATGGAACTCTATAATGTCCAGAGGTTAAACCGGCAATCTTTTCCGCTTCCAACTCCTCCCAGATCTGAAGATGAGGTGAGCTCTGCACTTAACCATGAAGTACTGAATATAAATTGGTTTGCAGTGTTCCCATTGTCATATAGAGTTTCATTGGTGATAAGTGTAAATTGTTATCAAATGGAGTTTTTCCAAATTAATCACCTCATAGTTCACATTCCTCTCCCAAATTCATGCCAATAATGTCACTTCTTTTCTCCTACAGAGTTCAAAGAATGAGTCTGCTGAAAACAGCCCGGTTACGCCACCACTGAGTAGAGAACGCCTACCTCGTACCATGTATCGTCCGGTGGGAACAGGAATGGGATACTCCTCTTCAGATTCACTTGAACTTTACTCAATGCAAGCTCGCAACAACAATGACTCTGGTCTACCCTCAACCCCAAAACTCTCGAGCATTAGTGGAGCTAAGACAGAAACATCATCGGTAGATGCCTCCGTAAGGACTAGCTCATCAAGGGACGCAGATCGCTCTGGAGAGCTATCCATCAGCAATGCCAGTGATCTAGAGACTGAATGGGTTGAACAGGATGAACCAGGGGTTTACATTACCATTAGAGCACTTCCTGGTGGCAGAAGGGAACTCAGGCGTGTCAGATTCAGGTTAGTTGGCCTTCTTAAAAAGTCATTGCTGCTTTTGGTAGCCGACTCTGTCCAATTTCATTTATAGTTATCTGATCATTATCTTACCAAAGCCAATGGATAGGATAAAAGTTAGTTAGTATTAAATTATTTTTTTTCTCGTTGGTTGAATGATCAATGAATCGAAAAAAAGAAAAAAAGAAAAGGCATAAGACTATAAGCTAACAGCACCCACATTTGATCAGTAAGCTTCCTTTCTGATGTGTGGTGATCTAGCCATGTTGTCATGCGCGTAGCCACATCGTGCTAAGTGGGTTCAATTGAACCCACTTAATTTTTTAAGGAATTTTTTTATGTATAAATATGTAAATTTTTGAGCATTTAAAATATTGGCACCAGTAAAATATTAAAAATAGTATAAGATGAAAGTCAACATTTTAAAAAATTACAAGTTGTTGAAAAATTATATTAGTTGTGATATATGTTTTTACTTAGAAAAAAGTTAAACCAATAATATTAACAATCCTAAACTTTGTTTTTTTATTTAATTAACTAGTATGAATATCTTTTTTGAAGTTATTGAAAATATATAATATTATAGTGTATTTTGTTAAAGTTAATTTTGACATTGTAGAGAATTAAAAATTTGAGACGCGTATAATTTATTAAATGACACCACTGAATAAAATTTCTGGCTACGCTACTGATGTTGTGTTATAAAAATAAAAAGAAGAAATCAATGCTAATTTGCAATGCTTAGGTGGTTTTGTAGTTTGTTGCTTGTTAAGCCATTGCTGCAGATTATTTGTTACTTCCTGGTTGAACTGAAGAAGATCAATTAATAGGTAGAAGGATCTCTGTGATTGCCCTCAACCAAATGGGGATTGTTGCAAACGGTTTTATTTTTCGTACATTTTCCTTTCCTTTCCTTCCTTTCTTTCTTTTTTTTTATATTTTTTCTTTTTTCTCGTTTTTGGTTTAAATTGCAGCAGTGCATTTTGCTGATAATCCAATGTTAAGGCTTTGAGGTGTCCTCAGCCTTTTGTATGCTTAGCAATGAGTTTGACTTAGGAATTCCAAAGGGTTGGTCTGTGTCAGATGCCTAGGCCAACAACTGATGTCCAACCATGAGTCAAGGGTTTAGCTTTCTGGCTTTTCAAATGTATTTACTAGAAGAAAGTTAATCCTGGATCTGAGATTTCATGGCTATGCTTCTTTTGCCCCTCCTCTTCCCCCTGTTGGGAAATCACACCCATGAATGACCACACAATCACACACAAGAAAGAATGATCAAGAAACAATCACAAGAACACAACAAAAGGATTTACATGGTTTGGCAAATCGTAATCGTATTTGCGTCTACGAGGCTCACACTTATCACTATTTTAAAGAGAGAATTCAATTACAATGACAAATAACTTAATGGCTACGGTTAAGAACAATAAACCTTAGATAGAGATTGCCCAAAAAACAGAAAGTAGGTCTAAAAGTGCGCCTGGTCCGCCGCATGCTGTCTAGACGGCCTAAGGCTCCATCCGGACACCACTTTCAGAACCCATTCTGCTTAACCTCATCCAACGGCCTTAGTCCCCGTCCGGACTCCACTGGCCGGTGGCCAAGTTGATTCATTTGCCATTCATCGCCCAGACGGGACTTCCCACCGTCTGGACGCTCCTACGCCGTGGAGAAGGCTTCATATTCTCAACATTCCCTTTATCGGTGGTCGGCTTGAATAATTAAAGGAGAAAATTATGAAGCATATATAAGTAACAATACTTCTCTTTGCTCCTTTTCTTTTTCATGAACTGATTCTGATTTTGTTATTTGTCTTCAACTGAATTGGGTTCTCTCTGTTTATTACTTGCATTTGCTGCGCAGCCGGGAAAAGTTCGGGGAGGTGCACGCTCGACTTTGGTGGGAAGAGAATCGAGGCAGGATACACAGACAGTACTTGTGATTAAATGGAAAAAAGATTGAGTCGTTTCAGCTGGTTTTGTTTTGGTGATTGGGGAAGTGGATTCCTTTTACAGAGTTCATCTTCTTTGTTCTGTTCTACCATTCAAGTGTTTTCTTTAAGAAATATGACCAGAAGTTGGTGGCACCTCTACATAAATATGCTGTGCATTGTTTATAAGTGAGTTGAGTTGAGTTCATATAACACTCCATCCCGGCTTTGCATCATCAACTGTCCCATGATCCTCTCCATTTTCTGGTCCTCTCTCTTTCTTACCTTTTAGTCTTTACGGTGGTTTATTTTGTTCTTCGAATAGTTCATTTTCTAAGTTTATTGAAAAAATTATTTATATAAAAAATTAAATCAATCCAAAATTGACAACTACACGGTTGGATTGCATTAATTCCAAACAATTGTATGATTTTCTCCCAAAATTACACTTCTCTTTGCTCCTTGAAGCAAGGTTATCAATACCATTTCGTACCAGTTGCAGTTTGTATCTGTTATGATTTCTGTTAGGGCTGACCGTTTTGAATAAAAAGAGTATCAAAATATCTTAATTTTGGGCTTGATTGGCAATCTTATTTTTTGATTTTTTTTTTTTGACTAAAAACACTAAAAAAAATTAAAGTTGTCCATTTAGTAAAAATTCAAAAAAATTATAAAATTAAAAAGTCAAATTAAAACACAAATTTTTATAATATTCTACTCAAACTCACACCAGTTTTAAAATACAATAATATCACTTATTTATAATTTATTTACTATTCATACTAATTACATATAATTATTAATATAAAAAATATAAAACGGTAAAATTGTCCATGTTGAATAAAAAAAAAGTAGTTTGTTACCCAAACAATCAACTTGTAAAAAGTTTAAAAGTTAAAGTTATTAAACAACTTTGAACTCAATTTAACTTTTTGACTAAAAATACAATAAAAAAAAATTAATTTTTAAACTAATTAACAATTGGGCTATTTGTTTATCCTAAAATATTGGTAAGTAATAGTCACATTAAAAAGATATCGAATAATACCTATTGATGTGATTATTTTTTAAAAAATAATTTTTATTTATTTTTATCTCTTCTTTTTTTTTATATATTTAATTTAAGTTTTAAACATAACATAAAAAATAGTTATAAAACTAGTCAAGAATAATTTTCTTTTGCTTTATTATCACAAACAATAAAGCAAAAAAAAAAAATTGTTACTACATAACTCGAAGGTTATGTTAGATAGAAAGATATTGTTAAAATAAAACCCCAATAATTTTATTTTTTAGAAATAAAATAATACTGAAGTGAAAACACAAAAATAATATAGCATAAAAATAATAAAAAGTACGAAAGATATTTACTATGAGATTGAGAGACATGTTGTCACTGTCTTAAAGTTGATATTTTTTTTCATATGAAGGTTTAAACAGAGTGTATTAATTCCAATATATAACTTTTGTAGTGGTAAAAAATTAACAAATGTATTAAATCTAACCGAACACTCTCTAAGGGTTACAAGAATTTTTTCACTAGAGAAAATCAAAATATGGTCCACATAATTATTTATAATTATTTATATTATTTAATGAGTGATAGATAAAAAATATATATATATTTTATTAAAAAAATATTGGTGAAAAATCATGTCTATATGTAAATAGGTACCTATTATGAATAATTGCGATTGTTGTCCCTTGATGGAAAGGTATCGTTACTTGTAAATAAGAGAGATCCTTAACCTAGCCTTTAAGGAAAATACTTGTGTTTCATCAACAGTTTTCATGAACATAAGGCTATAAGGTTAAAAGAATTACTCTGTAAGTGCAGATCTATTTCAACACTTGAACAATTATAGTTAAAAGTACATTATTCATATTTTCGCTGTGTTTACATATATCAATTTTACTTACATTGGTATCAGAGCAATTCTTTATACTATATTGCTCGGTGATGTACGATATGTTTTTGAATCCTAATGATTCGCAATGGTTATTTTAAAATAAGTAGTTTCAGTGATTTGAACCACTAGTATCCATATGATCTCTGTTGGAGAAAGATACATTGAATTTAATAATTGTGACAACCAAACATGGCCTAAAACAGACCCAAAATATCTAACAATCAGCCAAAAGGTGCGAAGCACCCAACAGGTGCAAAAGGTGTTCATCATCTCCTCAAATCGTCTAATGTCTTTTTTTTTTTCGGTTAGAGCCAGCCATCCTTCATGTTGTTTGGTGATGTATGTTACATTGTGATGTGCTGCGCCTTGTTCGATAATTTGGGTTCTGCAAGTTAATTCATTTTTGGGTTTACTTAAAAATATTGTTTTTCGCCTAAGAGTTCAACCATGACAGTGAATCGTACTGAAAACATATATATATATATATATATATATATATATATATATATATAACACTTT
>JAULJZ010000018.1:7529989-7544772 GCA_032270985.1 Heliamphora pulchella | reverse complement strand
TTTGTATTTAGTAATTTTTTATTTTTTAATTAAAAATTTTTAAATAAAATTTTGTAATTAAAAAAACAAAAAACAAAGAAAACATGGGGTGTAAGTACGAAAACAAAGAAAACAGGGGTTGTAAGTGTGAAAATACTATTTTTCCGTCCAAAAGTCGTCAGAAAGTTAACTTTTAAATCTAGGTGTTACAAAAATAAAAAAAATAAGAGGTGTAGTGATATTTCAGAGAATAATGAGAGTGACAGTAATATAACTTTTAAATATAGAGGGTGTAAGTGTAATTTACCCATAAAAATATAAAGTGTACAATAAATGGGTTATTTTTTGTTTTTAACCAACTCAAGAAAAATAGGCAAATATTGTATCACACAAAATATTTTTTATTATATAATTAAATAAGAACTTCACAGAAGGGAGCACCGGATAATTACTCATTCTGTATAACTACAAACCTAAGGTTAGGGGAGGTAAGCGTATTTTATTTTCCTTATTAGTTACTTTCTTACTATTTACGGTGAGGTTTACTTTTTTTTTGTTGGACTATTTTTGTTTTTTATATTTTCTTTATTGTTATTTTTGTTATTTTTTATATTTTATATTTTAATTTTTAAATTAGGGTGTTTTAAACTTCTAACTAATGCCTTACTTTTGCTCTAATTTGTTTTTGCTATTCGTGAAGTAAGTTTATTTATTTTTAGTGCGTTATGCTTCTGTTTTCGCCCTATATAAGAAGGAGTTAGTTTTTTTTATTGTTCACGGTGAGATTCGTTTCTCGCATGTTGTACCATTTTTGTTCTTTATATTTTTTATTTTCATTTTGTCATTTGTATACTTTAAATTAGAATATTTTGAACACACATTCCTTACTTGCTTTTATTTGTTTTTACCCATGAAATGGGTTTTTTTAGTATGTTATATTCCCTTGTGTCCTTTGTATATATTTCTTTTTCATTTTTATTTTTTAATTTATATATTTTACAAGTTCTAACTGTGCTTGCCTTGCTTATTTTGCTTGTTTTAGTTTATTTTTTTACTTTAGCTTGTTTTAGTTTATTTTTTTTTACTATTAATGAAATGGGTTTTTTTTTTCACATGTTCTACTATTTTTGTCCTTTATATATAAATTTTTAATTTTTTAATTAGAGTATTTCAAAATTTTAACCCATGTCTTATTTATTTTGTAAAAAATAAAAACTTCTAAATGTACACATAATTTTTTAAAAAGGAAAGTAACAAAAGAATTAAATATTTGTAGGTGATGCATAATTATTTGTATATTTAAAAATTAAAAAGTGCACTTAACAAATCTGATGTGCATTTAAAAACTCTGAAAAAACATACCTAATGATTTTTTGTTGTACCAAAACATTCATGTCATTAGCTAAAATGTCAAGTATATTGAAAATATATAAACAACACTTATCATAAGCAAACAACTTTCTATTTTAAAATTACACATGAAATCAATTATTAAAAAAATCATTATGTAAGTCTAATAATTTACTTATTATCTAACAACTAAATTGTGCAAAATTACCGATACTAAATAAAAAAAATTTAAATAATTTTTATACTCATAACTTACACAAAATTTATTACAACTTGATGTCAAAAATAAATATATTATATTATTCATTAATATTATTAAACATAAAATTGGACAATGGGCATAAATTATCTGTGCGAACAATGATATTAGAGCATATTTAATTGACCAAATTAGATATAAAATTAAATTATATATTTTATGAGATTATATTTTTTTATTTGAATTCAAGAAGTAGTAAGAAGATTAATGCATCCATTAAATAATTAATTATACATAATATAATTATTTATTAATACTTAACAGAATATAAAATTAATAATTTATTTATTACTAATTTTATAAAATTATTTATCAAATAAAATTATATATATATATATTTTTTAGTAATCCAATCAATTAAAGAGAGTCTTAGTGCTCTAATTAAGAAAATGCTTCTTATTCATATGCTCACGAAAATAAGATGTTTGCCACGCGTACAAAGACCTCAAAACAGATGGTTCTTCACCGTCCGATCACAAAAGCTGACGTACATACCGCGTAATTGGAAAATAGTTCCGACCATCGAAGGGCACAAGCAAAGTTTGTTGATCAAATAGTTCGATCGAGATCGAGGGAGAGAGAGATTCACTGGAATTCGACGCGGCCTTTGTTGATCGAGCGAGATGAGTTTCCTATTTGGCAAGCGGAAGACTCCCGCAGGTTCATTTTCAGATCTATTTCTATGTTGATGCTAATATGTGGAAGATGCATGTCTGTTTGTTGGAATTTGTGTTCTTCTTGTTATCTAATTATGGAATTCGTACTATATTGATTTCAAGTTAACGAATCGTGGAATTCTATGATGATTTCCTTCAATTATGCACGAAAAATAACTCGAATGTTGGTTTTTGGCTGTGAGATGTATGTTCTGATGATGAACATAAGTTTCATATGAGATCTCAAATTCGGACTGTTGGGCTGTTTAGCATTAGGCTTTGTGCTGATCAATTTTGGTAATTTCGATAATTGGGTGGGAAAAACTGGAAAGGGTATAATTTGTTCAGGTTAGGTTTAATTTTGTACTAGTAAAATGTTGTTCCTAAATTGATTCAGTTGTATAGTTATGTATTTGTTGGTAAGATGCTTTTTATGCGTATCATACTTGCCTCTATGCAAAATTAAAACAAATAAGATGAAGAAAACACAATTCGCGGTGGTTGAACCTTCTTTGGGTAATATTTGAGGTGATAGAGAACCTAACTTCCTAAACCTTTGCCATATCCGTGTAATGCAAATTCATTAAAATACATGATACTAGCATTGAAGCTGATATAATGCATAATACTATGAATTCTATTGGCCGACTAATGCTCAAAATTACTTGGCTGCAACCACCAAATAATTTGTAAAAACTAAACTATGTTTATAACCCCTGGATTCTGTACGAAAAGTGTCCAATTACAACGGAATACAGATCATATTGTCGCATAAACAATGTTCATTTGTCTGCCCTGTTCTCCCTGGGCGTAGAGCAGAATAATGTTATGTGAGTATGTGACTGCATCACTATTGTTCTGTTTACTAACTTTTTTATTTGATTTTTGGTACCAACAATTGCATTTCACACATAATTCCTTGTAAGCATGTATTGGATACATATTTGCAAGGTGAGTTTGGTTGATAGTCTTTTCATCAAATAGAGTATATTGCTCTATGGTTCATTTGCTGCTTGTTATAATTTCCATTCAACAATGATTTGTATTTATAATGATTGCCTCAGTTATGACCTAGGCATGAATGTGGGCCTTTGGGTCATATTTATCTTTATATCACTTGAGACTATGGCTTGTGCAGCTCATTCTGTTAGGGTAAATGTCCTTCGAGCTTTCGCTTGTCTTGTTGCTTGAGTGCCTAGTAGTAATATAGGGTTACAAATTATAAGATCGTGAAGAGGCTATGATTACTCCCTGAACCTATCATTTATAAGTTGAATTTGTGGATGCAATTCTCAGAACTCCTGCGGGAAAATAAGAGGATGCTGGATAAATCTATCAGAGAAATAGAAAGAGAGAGGCAAGGTTTACAAGCACAAGAGAAGAAATTGATTGTTGAGATAAAGAAAAGTGCCAAGCAAGGACAGATGGTATGTACTCTTGCTTGATTGAATATCCCTCCTGCTTTTTTCATTCATGATAGATGATATATTTGTGCAGCTACATAGTATGGGGTATTCAGTTTTGAAAGCTAGATGTATTCCCACTGCGCCCCACCCAGCGTGTATATATGATAATTAGATGTTCACTTCCGTCTGCTGTGTGACGTATTGAAAACTTCATTTGCGCCCCACCCCGCGTGTATATATGATAATTAGATGTTCACTTCCGTCTGCTGTGTGACGTATTGAAAACTTCATTTTTCCAATCAAAGCACGAGAAGTTTGTAATGGTTTTAGTTATCTTATGCTTCCCAATTATGTTTCCCATTTATTTGCACTTTTAGTTCTTCTAACTTAAATTTCTTTTGCTGCCAATATCCATAAAACAATTATTTCGAAGTTGAATTAACTATTGGACAAACTTGTTATGTTGTGGACTATAGGTGTCTTTCTGTATGCTTTTGTGATCTGTTTTCTTCTTTTTTCCTTTCGCGGCCCCCGGGTTGTAAGATGTTGAATTCTCATCCTCCTCTTTACCTGATTAAGGTTATCACAGAACTGTGAAGTTGCTTAGTACCATAATGCTGTTAGCATCATTGATAAGGAGCTTCATCAATTGGGGGAAAAAAGAGAGTATAAAACACTCCTATTTATCCATATCAAAGGGCTAGTGTCAGGGTTTTGGGTTAGTGCTGTTGCACTGGTAATTTATCTTGTACCGTTGGAGAGTGATCTAGTGTCCTTTACTTATACTAGTTATTCATCTGCACTATCCAGGTATTCTTCTGTTGAAGAGTTTTATGCATGTTAAGTTTTAATTAGCCTCTGCAATCACAAACAGCATTTTTCTTTGGATCTGCAAACCACAACATCACTATGCTGACATGAGACGACTTCTTAAGAAACAGCTGCCAGATCGTGCAGTGAGTATTTTTACCTCTAACTAGTCTGCAGGGCTCGGCTTATTTTCAGGAAATCTATCAGGATTGTGAAGTTGATTGCTACCACTTTAGGTTTATTGCATTTTGCTCCTGTCTCTCTTGCCTAATCCATACCACTTAGCATACTAGTTTACTCATTTTATATGTTGCTCATCCTTGGCTCTGTGAATAAATCATTATTCTCCTTTGTTTGTGAAAGGTATAATTAATGTGTTTGTGAGAGAAAATAAAGTTGCATACCTTTGAGATTATATGTTTTAAGTTTTGCATTTATTACAAGATTATAGGCTAGCATTCTTCTAATGTTCTTTTCGAGGCATTGTTTTCAATATTTTGATTGCCTAGCCTTGTCGGAATTATTATGTTTATTGTATCATTTTTAATACAATTGGAGCAAGTTTTTGTTGCCCCATATCTAAGGTATTTACATTTGATTTGAAGTACTTTTGTTCCAGGGAGCTGTTAAGGTGATGGCGAAAGACCTTATTAGAACACGGCATCAGATTGAAAAATTTTATAAGCTAAAATCCCAGCTACAGGGAGTAGCTCTTAGAATTCAGGTAAGTTCTAATTTTGGTTGATAATTCGTTATAATTATTTATTTTCAAGAGTTATGTCATAACATTCTTTTCTAACTTGGTATAGTTGTGTTTGTATATAGTGGAAAAGTGGTTGTCATACCTTGTTCCTCTATAGTTGAATTCTCTCTTCCAGTTTGTGTGTCTTAATATGGCATTTCAAGTTGGATTGGATGCTACTTATCCAATAAAAAATTAATTGAATATATATTTTTTATTCATTTCTTAATTTTTTATATATTCTTTTTTAGTATGTTTGTTCTTTGGACCAAGTTTTCATCCTTCTGTATCATGGGCAATACTAGTGCTCACACCCCTTGAAAGGGCACATATTTTAGATGCACTTCATCATTAAGCCATAAAAATAAATAACAAATTCACAATGGCTCGTAACTAAACCACTGCAAAAATTTCGTGTTAAAAAAGAAAAAAAATTCATTATTCAATTGTGATCACCAAAAATTTTTATGATACAAACCCAGAACCATAATAGTTCGTAACTATACTCACAAAAATTCATATCTAAAACCACATTTATACATAGCTTTATGGTCACATCGGTCATCATCGGTGTGTACCATAGCATCACCCTTATCTTTGGTCAAACAATTTTTTTTTTCTATGCTAATTTTGCTTTAAAAAGAGCGGAGAGGATGAATATTCTATTTAACGATGTACTAATAAATTCAAAGAGCTGTGTTGATGAACATTCCATTTTGCATACAAGAAATTCAAAGTAACTTTGTATTGGACATGCCTAAATTTGATCTGCATTGAATTCAAATTGAAAATTTTCCTTGCAGTGTGGAAGAAATTTGCTTGTCGATCTTGTTATGGTACCAAAATTTTGATTCCTTTTTGTTTGTAAAATCAGACTTTGAAGTCAACACAAGCCATGGGGGAGGCGATGAAAGGCGTCACAAAGGCAATGGGCCAGATGAATAGAAGGATGAACTTGCCATCTCTGCAGAGAATAATGCAAGAATTTGAGATGCAGAATGAGAAGATGGAAATGGTTACCGAGGTCATGGGAGATGCCATTGACGATGCTTTGGAAGGGGACGAGGAAGAAGAAGAGACAGAAGAGCTCGTAAATCAAGTTCTTGATGAGATTGGAATCAACATAAATTCAGAGGTAAATTTTCTATTGGTCCATGAGATCTACAAACAAAAACCTACGACAAATAGAGCTATTTATTGATACAAACAATTTGAGCTCGGTTCCGATTTTATGTGCAGCTTCTGAATGCGCCATCGTCCGCCGTAGCTGCCCCGGCTGCAAAGAATAAGGTTGCACAAGCTGAAGCAACAGGAAACGACGACGGTGGGATAGACAGCGATTTACAGGCAAGGTTAGACAATTTGAGAAGAATGTAAGTTATATGTAGAATTGCTCGACCTGAAAAGGTTGAAAATGCTGGTATGTCCTTGTAATATTTGTGAAGAATTTATGAACTGATGCTTTGGTACAAAGCTGATATTGCAATAATATCGTGTTTTGATGCTTAGGCCTAATTGGCAACTAACTTAAAAATTAAGTTTTTTATTTTTTTGTGTTTTTAGCTAAAAGGTTAAATTGGGTTCAAAGTACGTTGTTTGGTAACTTACTTTTTAAGTTAGTTTTTTTTAAATTGATTGTTTGGGTCAAAAATTAGCTTTTTTATTTTTTGTTCAAAATAGACAATTTTACCTTTTATATATTTGATATTAACAATCTATATAACAAGTTAGCTTAGTTGATATGACATGTATTTCATAGCACATTCAAGGATTATCCTACCTCTACTCTCAATCATTGGTTATGATATATTTATCAATTTTTTTTCTAAGGATTTTTTTACTCTACAGGCTCAGACACTCAGTGCAATGACTCCACACTATCCTTGCTTAGATAAACACCTTTGATATATATTTAGGTAATTATTTTTTAATTTTTTTATTTATTTAATAAAAATGAATTAATATTATTTTATTTGTTATATTATTAAATAGATAAGCATGTTTTATATAGTGTTCTTTAAATATTTTTTATTCGTGCCTAAGTAATTATTTTTGTCCCCGCTTAATATATTTTAACCTTAGCTGATAGTTTTTTTTATAACTTTTTTAGTTAACATGTTAAAAAATTAATTTTATCTATTTGATAAAAAAATTTTAAAATAATAAATTATTAATAACAATAATATATTAAAAATTTTAAAATATTTTTTAAACACGGACAATATCTAGTTTTATATAGGGCCAAAAGTTTACAAAATTATAAACTTGTATCTATAACTATAACTATAACTATATAACTATATATATATATATATATAACAATTTTGATGAAACTCTTTTTATTGTTTATGGTCACACCAAAATTACTGTAATAACTGTAGATGTACCTTAGTTTCAATCATTTCTCATAAATCTCACTTAAAATTTGTTTTAATCCTAACAAAACCGTTGAATAAAAATTTTGATTAGAAATTCTCCCGACCACACACGACATGATTGTCCAATTTTGTGGTGTGTGAAATTTCAATTTCAATTTCAATTTCAATTTCGTGCTTCAAAATTAAACTTAAATAAATTTATTCTATTTTTTTATAAAAAAATTAAGTTTTTTTGAATTCAGCGATACATTTTTTTTAAAATATATTTTTATAATAATTTAAATTTTAAAATTTCAAAATTTGTATAACCACTCTCTTTTTCCTCTTTTTTTTTGTTTTAAAATTTAATGACTTGAATTCTCATAATTTATAGTCAATATATTTTATAATTATTGTTTTTAATGTATGAACTTTTTAAAATATTTTAAAATAATAATTAATATTATACATGCATCGCGTGAGCATAAACACTAATAAAAATTAAAAGAAAAAAAGTTTAATAACAACAATTTGTTACTGTGTACCTATTAAAAAAAAAGTTCTAAGCCCGGATCGGTAATTAACCTAGAAGTTAATTTTTTTATTTTTAAAATTTTTAGTTAAAAAATTAAATTGAATTAAAAGTAACTTATTTGGTAACTTAATTTTTAAGTTTTTTTTTTAAAATTAGTTATTTAGGTAAAAAATTAATTTTTTTACTTTTCGATTAAAGTTAATAATTTTATCTGTTTATATATTTAATATTAATAATATATGTAGTTGGTAGTAGTAATAAGTAAGTTATGAATAAAGAATATTATTATATTTTAAAAATGGTAAGAGTTTGATTTAAATATTCTAAAAATTTATATTTTAATTTAATTTTTTAATTTTTTTACTTTTATTTTAAATAAATAAAATTAACCTTTTTACATTTTTAATCCAAAAAAAAAAAAACCAAATAAGCTAAATTACCAATCAGTGCCTAATCTAAAGTATTAGTTTCCCTATTAAAATGTTTGAATTGGTAACCGCCAACCGCCTACCGTCTACTGCCTACCTACCTAAACGTACGAAATTGTGGCATCATCAATTTACAACTGTAGTACTGAATTCTGATACACCGTGCTCAGCAGTCACCAACGCTACCGCTATTGTAGGTTGTAGCCATCACTACAATTGCAATTTACAATACTACCACCAGCAACCATCCATTACTCTAACACAACCACCCTACTCCCACCTCCATCCGTTATCACCCTCGCTCCCCATTTACTCATAACCTTAGAATTAGCTTTTTTTTTTATTTATAAATTTTAGTTATAAATTATATTTTTTTAAATATTTATAATTTTTGTTATAATTTATATAGTTATATATATATATTTTATTTTAATTACAAGTTATAATTTTTACTAAATACTCATAACTTCTATTAAAAATTATAATTTATAAGTTATTAATTTCAGTAATACTAAACACAACCAAATTTTGATGATTTTCATTTGTTTTTTTGTTTGTTGAGGTTTTTAACTGTTTAATCTTTGGCTAGTTTTTATTTTTTGATCGATGAAAGAAGATGAAAGAAATTAAAAAATAAAAAAATAATTATAAAAAAACTGAAAAAAAAATCACAAAATATAAAATCATCCTTTGTGCGGAATATAGTAATGTTACATCAGCCGAGGATTCCACACCCAAGTTGAATAAAATCATCAAACAAGATATGATTCTGCCATCGCTGCAGGGGAATTCAAATAAGAGATAAGATAAACGAGTAATGGGTAGGTCTTATATAAAATATTTTAGAAAAATAATTCTCACACTCTTCTTTTATATAAATTTACACTATTTTATTGTTTTTTGGTATATGGAACTACAAAACTATCTTTTAGTTCAATACATTTTTTTAATCAAAACTAAGGATAATTTGTAAATTCAAGTACTGTGAGCATTTTCAACAGGGTAACTAAATCAGACTTGTTAGCTAAAATAAATAGTGGGAATAAATTTTTTTAACTTCAACAGGCTCTCTGAACAACCTCGCTACTACGCAAAATCCAATTTTGACTAGTAAATCTGGCTCGTTATGTTTCTCTCCCGCTCTCTTTTCTTCATCTCCTTCGGTCTGGACACGGTTGGGACAATGGTGAAAGACGACACCTCTGCCGTTTGAACCTTCAAGCACACGGCACCGGCGAAATTTACATTGACGAACAGATCTGCGATGCACTCGAGAGTCGATTTCAAATCGTTGCAGTGAACAGCTTCAAGGAGGCGCTGCGAGACCTCAGCCTTGTAGTCTACAGAAACATGTGCTTTCCAGCGAGGAAACCGCCGCCAGACGACAACAACAGAGAAGACCCGACGGAGAAGATGCCACAGTGAAGAACCACCAGACGACGACGACAGGGAAATGGGATACATGAGATTTGAAGAAGACTTGTGGGTTTTGAATGATTGATTAGGAAATGGGTTTCTGGCTCAAAGTAATCTCCCAAGATTCATTTTCTTATTTTTATTTTTATTATAAAAATTAAAAAAAAGAGAGAAATAGATATTTAAAATTGAATACATAAAACTTTGAAAAAAATGTAAATATTCTACAATTCCTGAAAAATTAAAATACAAAAATACTTAAATAAATTATTAAAGAAAAAAATACAACTTTTTGGAAGTATGCACATTTTTTTAAAAAAATTGCTAATTTAGTTTAAATGAATAGTTAAAATAGAAAGTAGTGCCATAGTAAACACTTAAAAACATAATTAACTAAAATTAAAATATAGAGTGTATTTTTTATTATATTTTAATTAATTATTTTATAAAATGGTATTAGAGTTGCTTAAAGGAAAACAATCAGTGTTTTGTATAAAAGAGGAGTGTGGAAGTCAATGTTCTTTTCAAAATATTAAGAGATAATAAATGAAATTATATTTTCTGTAATATTATTTTTAACGTGTTTAGTTAAATTGTAATAAAGCATAAAATAAGATTTAAATAACTATTTTTTTTTTTTTGCATTTGAATAGAAGAAAAAATAATTTGAGAGGAATGCATCAGTTATCCTAGACGGGGATGAGATTCTCAATCTTATTATATTTATATTGACAATGTCATGTAATATTTTTTATAAATAAATTGATCGCAACTCACACTATATGGGACACTTTTTATCTTTTAACTATTTAATAAATGTGAGTTATTATATTTTTATCGTAAAATTTGTTATTACAATATTAAATAGGAATACTAATAAACTTATCACATAGCACTCCAAAAATACCAAATAATTACTCAATAGTCCGGCACAACAAAAATGTCCATTGGGTTATTCCCGTTGCAATGGTTTGATTCTTCCTTCCCCCAGCCCCCCCATCAATTGAACTGTATCGATGTCTTGCCACGGAGAATCCACGCTAATTGAATTCATTCCTAATTATTGGTCATTTGAAATTTAAAGTAATTTGCCATAATTCTTTCCTTCAGCAGCCAAGATTTTTATTCTATCTTTCCAACAAACAAGAAAATGCTTATGAATAATTTCTATTGAAGGATCGGGCTTACGCACGTACAAGGTGGCAAGCGCCTACGCCTACTTCCATTCTTAAAGCTTCATGACCAAAAAATTAAAAGAAAGGTGGAGAATTTAAAACACCGTGTACAATTAGGGCGGCCGTCCTATAGCTGTATCAACTCTGGTATTAGCTTTAGCAAAAATGACAACTCTATTTGGGAGAACTGGGGCTTTGCTTTGATCCCAATCTGCTCCTCCTCCCTTTCCAATATTACTATCTCTTCTTCCCCCACCCTCGTCGGCTTGATCATAGACGAAACGGCCTCTGTGATTTCTTGTACCAAATCAACTATCACTCCTTCAACACCCATTAAATGTTGCAAGTAAACCGCTTCGGGCACGTTGCTGAAACACAAAAGTCATATTCAGTCATCGCAGCGAAATGGAAGAAAATTCATCAAGATTATACCTGAAAATCCTACTGGGAAATGCCTATCTATATTCTCCAAGTTAAAATTCTAGTTCTAGCAACATGAAGCAACAATGGGGATTGGAAATTCAGATATTTACTTCAATTTCCCGTATGTTAGGAGTGAGAGCTTGGCTTCTTTGATCTTGGTGACTGCCCCTGGATTTCTAAAGATTCCTTTGACCTCCGATACAATCCCTTGCAAACCACCCTCTAAGCAGAGCTTTGTGGCCTCCTCCAAGGAGTTCCTTCTCACATCATAGTAAATCTCCGTTCCTCCATTTGTGAGGAAGAAGACCTGGTTAATTTCGATCAGTCAGCAGTGAACACGATCCATGTATCCTTTTAGCCTCATTTTCAAAGAAACAAACCCTTTTTTCTTTTTTGAACTGGGTTTTCTTAATTACGGCGAATATTATATAAACTTACAGGGTAGGTGCTCTGCAGTTTCCTGACGAGCATTGTGGCATCGGGATGGAAGGATGAGAAAATGATGGGTCTGTCTTTACCTTGTTCAAAAACGACCTGAATTACAAAATCTCAGACATTTAGCTAGAAAACATCATTAAATTCTCAAAGTTAGTACTAAGTTATTATTTAGAATGCCCTTTTTGCAGAAAAGACTGGATTCGGAATTAGTGTTACCTTCAAGATGGACTGAATCACGTGGATGAGATTATGTTGTTGGTAGACAATGTGATCGTCGAACTTCAACTCAATGTTGAAGCCCAAAGAAGGATCGACCCTCTGGAACGCTTCTTGAAGCGTACAGAGGGAGTCGTCGTTTTCAACATTCCAGCTTAGAATCTTGCCGTCTCTAGTTTTCCTCAAGAGGGACTTGCCCGCCATACCAGGCTCTATTTGAGGGCCGTAGCAAAGGAACTCAGACAGACTAAGTTCTGTCACTCTCCTCTCATATATAGTCCCCTGAAATTTACAGTACCGCATCGGATCAATTGCCAAAACTAAAGAAAGAAATTAACCATTACAATTACTAAAAACAATTCCAGAAATCAAAAGAAAGAGAGCTTACATTATCTTCAGAGAGGATGAAGTCGTCGTGGAAAATGACAGGGAAGCCATCCTTCGTCACCTACAAAAATCAGATCCATTTTACTTCCCTGCCTAAGGTCTCGTCTCTCCATATATGCAGCACTACTACCTTCTTTTTTTTTTCCAATTTTTATTTTTTACATTTTTTCCCATACAAGCAGCAAATAGATTACACCCAGAAATCAAACAAGAAAAAAGAACCCAATCAGTACGTACATATACAATTGAGGTTAAATGTATGAAGAGGAAATGGAGGTAAGGAACATAAAATAAAATTGATAGTTTGGTTGTGGTTGACACTGTAAGGGTCCTTTTGGTTTGGGTGATTTCGAGAAAAAAAAGGAAAAAAATAGAATTTTTTCATTTCTTATCTTTTATTTAGTTTATTAAAGAAGAGAAAAATGAAAAAAAATTAGAGAGAAATATAAAAAAATAATTATCTTCTCAAACCTACTTTTCAAATCTCTTTAAATTTGAGAGATTTGAAAAAGTAAAGAATTGAGTTAATTAATTATTTTTTATAATATCTAAATTATTCATATAAAAATAAAAGAAGTAAAAAAGTAATAGTAATAACAATGTTATTTTCGTAAAATAACTAGTATTTTTTTTTTCTTTTCTTTTATAAAGTCTATCTATACAGGAGTGAAGAGAAATTAGTTTTTTTTCTCTTTAATTAATCCAAATAAAAAGGAGGAAAATTATAATCTTTTCTTTTTTTTTTCTCTTATAATTTAATGGAAAAAAACATAATCATTTCATTTCATTTCTTTTTTTTTATTGATAACCTTTTTTTTTATTGATAACCAAACGGACTGTAAAGCCGAGAATTCAATCCCTCATTTTTTTTCTAATTTAACTTGTACATGTAATTCAACAAATTTTTATTAGAAGAAAATAGGAGCTTCTAAAGACAAAATTGCTGAGTACCATCATTATATTTGAAATGTACAAATATTTTTCTGTGGTGTACAATTATTCTAATGCATATAATGGTGTATTAAAAAACCTTGTGTGTGCATTCATAATCTCACCCTCCGAAAATAGTGTGCCTTGCAAAAAGATTTTAGATTTGTTCTGAAAAGTAAATTTATGTAATAAGATCGAACAATTAGACGTGATATTTATATAGGTGCTAAATATTCAATTTTTAAAATGATACATTCTTGGTTTTACATTTTGTGTTCTCTCCTTTCTCATATTTTTTTATGTAAAAAAATAAAAAAACATTCATGGATTTTTTTTACTAATCTAATAAAACAATAATTTAATTTTTACTTTTATTACCTTTTTATTTATCTTTTTTTCCTTCATAATCAGCAAACTAACCAAAAAATTTAATCATGCCTTAATATTATTCAATTAAATAATTATTAAACTATTAATTATCAAACAGGTCATTCTGTCTTCAAAAATTGGGAAGGATAGCTGTTTCTCGGCCAAGGGTAAAACGGACAATTTCTGTATTTTCCCATAAAATGGGGAATTCTAATTTCTGTCTACAACCAGAATATCCTTAATATATCGTTTGATAATTTAATTTTTAATTATTATTTTTATTTTTAATTATTTTAAATTTAATAAATAAAAAAATTGTTGACTTAAATTCAAAAGGCAATAAGCTAAAAAATTGACCTAGTCAAAAGAAAAAAAATTTGACTTAAAATTATTATAATTTTTAAAATTTTATTTTTAAATAAGTTTATATTCAATATTAATCTTGTTTGATATGTTTTGATAAATAAATTTTAAAAATATAATTTTTATAAAAAATAAATATGTATAATAAAAATTATGACATTTTTAAAAAAAAGTTATAAGCCTTTAAGTAAACAAATGGAGCTTTTTAAATTTTGGGCTTTATGCAGAAAAATAAAAGCCTGGCCAAAAGCCGGTTGCCAAACAAGACCTAAATCTATTTTATTTTGATTATTTTTATTTTATGTGGATTTTTTAAATATGATATTTTTTAAAAAAAAATCAATCTCTTGAACAGGGAAAAAATAAAAAAAAATAAAAGAAAATTACCAAAAATAAAAAATAGAAAGTTATAAAAAATGTGATACTATCAAAAATAGATAAATGTGTTGTTCCTTGCAAACTGAATTTATAATTAATTTAATTATTTATAAACTAATGCCAAAACTTTCATAAAAAATTAATGGATCCATTTTTTAAAGTTATT
>JAULJZ010000018.1:7456875-7469324 GCA_032270985.1 Heliamphora pulchella | reverse complement strand
AAGGCTGCTGCTGGACTGACAGATCAACAATACACAAATCAATTTCCTTTTGAGGCTTGTCTTGTAATGAAACATCATTTGGCAGAAACTGTTCAGAAGGTACTGGTAGCATAATTATTTTGTATGACATGATTCATGGGTATGGCGTCTCTGGACCAAAAACTGATGAATCATTGTATTGTTACACAGAGTTGCTAATTTTTAGTTTTTTTCTCCAACAGGCACATGGATGTCCGACATGGTTTCAGCCTACTTACAATCTTGAAACACAGCTAACTTATCTTATTGGTGACTATTACGTACGCAAAAGGGTTGGAATGGACAATCTATGGATTTTAAAACCATGGAACATGGCACGAACAATCGACACAACTATAACTAGTAATTTATCAGCTATTATTCGTCTCATGGAGACCGGTCCAAAAATATGTCAGAAGTATATAGAACGCCCTGCTCTGTTCAAAGGGAAGAAATTTGATATCCGGTACATCATTCTGGTTCGCAGCATGGACCCCCTGGAAATATTCCTTTATGAATTTTTCTGGGTATGTACATATCTTTGTTGACTAAACTTGTGGGCCATTGCTATGTCTCTCAAAACAGACAACCTTAAAAATTATTACACTGAATATAAATGTTCTGCATTTGGTTTTAAATGTAATTGTATATGTGAGTATCGATACTAAAAAAACTTTAATTTCAATTCCTTCACAGGTTAGATTGGCAAACAACCAGTATTCTTTAGAAAAGAACAGTTTCTTTGAGTATGAGACTCATTTCACTGTTATGGTGAGTCCTGATCACTAAATTAGAAAAATTATTCTTTTTGCTTAGCTGCCCGGTCTTGGAACAGAGCAAGCACAATTAATTGATGGTGACACTCCAGTGTGAATAGAGATTTTGCCAAAATCCAGATAATATTGAAACTAATTACTTGGGAATTTCTTTTTGTTGGAGGTATGGTTTCCATGTTTTGGTGCAAATGACCGGTTAACCTTTAAAATCACTGTTATGGTCTACAGAATTACAGGGGAAGATTGAATCACATGAACACACCAGAGTTTGTTAGGGAGTTTGAACAGGAACATCAAGGTATTACCGCCTGCCTCTCCTATGCTTATTTTGCTTGGCGTTTGGTAACTGAAATGCAAATGTAACAGTGGTTGCATTTTCGAATTTATTATTAATGCAAAACCAATGTTTTTTTTTGTTGTAGTTAAATGGTTGGATATCCATCTCAGAATCAAAGGGATGATACGATCAGTTTTTGAGTCAGCAGCAGTAGTACATCCAGAAATGCATTGTCCAAAATCTAGGGCCATGTATGGTGTGGATGTAATGCTTGATTGCCATTTCCAGCCGAAGCTGTTGGAGGTGTGTGACTGTACCATTCCTTTTTAAGCTTTTATAGCATCTAGTGTTGGAACCTGGCACCATAAAATGATGTGCAAAACATTTGACGTGTACCGCACCGTACAAACTCCATAATCCTAATCCAAACTAGAGCAGTTAGCTTCTGGCCCCATCTCTCTCTTTGTCATGCGGTGAAGTTTGTACCTGTCGTATTGGGGGTGCAAGGACCTGCCCCTCCTTTATATTATTAGTGTCCTGTAGGTGGATGTATTGGCCACCTGAGTTGGGCCAAAACCTTCTCAACTAAACTGTAAGGTGATTAGGTTATACCAGATTCCTGCAATTTTGTTTATTACCGAGTGTCAAGAATGTAGTCACGTCTTTTCGCAATCGGTAGATCTGAATTTTGTAAACCAAACAGTGTTGCCTGCAATCCAACTTGATCTCCCACATAAACTCCTAGCTCACACACTGGAAAGGAATTGATGATTTGTCGCCATTATTGGAGAGCAAAACTTGCCTAATTTATAGTCACCACTCTAAACTCTCTACCTGAGATCACGAATAACAAATAATCTCTCTACCCGAGATCACGAATAACAAACTATGGTAGCCCATATGTCCATACCAACATGCCACCAGTCCATGATTTTAGCCGTCGAACCCTGCAAATTATTTATATTTATAAAAGGAAATTGTTAGCTACCGTATACTGGGCAAATAGATAATAGAAACTCTTATTGGTAAGAGTTTCTTTTTTTAACCTCTAAATGTTATGAATGTTATGATGTGATTGTTGCTCTTTGCTATAAAAATTTAAAATATAAACTCCTACCGAGTTTCTATAGTGAGCGGTGGTTAGCAGGATCCTTTGAAAAACTTTCTGCAATGTTATTATTGAGGCCCTTCATTTTGTATTACCAAGTCCACTTCTTTGAGGTATTGTTTTTTGGTCTCTTGAAATGAATGGCTTAACATTTGTCGTCCGGATAAATTGCGCAATATCAGCAGCCAAAGTGAGCGGTAAGTGGCTTCATTTGCTTTAGATCAAATTCCAACGCTATCTACTACTTTCTCTCAAAAATCTGCTCCATACTCCCATTAATCTCAGTGTTATGGTTTCTAAAGTTGGAATTTTCACATATTCTAAGTTGTATTAATAGAAATATAATTTGTGCGAGTGTAGGTGACCTACTGCCCCGACTGTACTAGAGCATGCAAGTTTGATACGGAAGCCATGTTTAATGGAGGAGAACCAGTGAAAGGTCGAGACTTCTATAATTACGTGTTTGGTTCTCTTTCTAGATGAAACAACCCATACGTCCCCATTGTAATTGCGCAACAATGAAAATATTTGGTAAGGGTTTGTAAAGTGCACGCTTGGAGGATGAATGCGCCAGCGAGTTTTGCTGTTACAGGCTTGTGGTGTGGTACCAAACACTCCGTATCATTTTTCTTACCGAGGTGTCTTCCCGCCAGTCCAGCCCAATTGGGTTACCTGAGTTACCTCGCATTTGGACCGTCAAGAACTAATCAAACTGACAACCGCTTAGGCACAAAGTTAGGGTTTTTACATGTCAAGCCACCCTTGAGAATTCTCTACGTATACCGGTTGTGTAGCCTTCAACAATGGAGAAAAAAGGGAGATGAAGATAAAATTAATGGCTTATTGCCTCTCATCCCCGGTTTTAGTTCTTTTGAATAGAGTATTTTGTTCCATTAAGTGGGGATTCTTGTTATTAATTCATAGGTGCATGCATAAAAGTAACCACACTAACATATGTTTGGGATGTCTAAACAATTTGGTTTTTTAGAGAAATAATTTGTTGGGTTAACTATTTTTTCGGCATTTTGTTAAAATGCCTATAATATGTTTGTTTTTAAGCAGAAAATTGTATATATATTTTTTAAAGAGAACTTATTTTTATTTGAGGTGTTATGGTTTCTTCATTCAAAATAAGTTTAAAAGGTGTCTAAAATGTGTTTAGTTTAGGCTTTTCTTTGAAAAAATAAGTAAAAAAAAACTAATAGAATTTTTAGATATACCAAACAACAGAGCTTAAAAGTGGATTTTTTGTGTGTAAAAGAGCTCACTTTTGGGGGATTACGATGCTACTCTTCCTTGCCCTTCATTTTTTTTGTAGCAGGAGATTCTGAAATTATTCGTCAACCAACTAGTTAGGTGGTCTCTCGTTCTTATTATTAAGGGGGTGTTTGGCAAAAAAATTTATTATAATTTTTAATTTTTTATTATTAATTTTAGTTATAAGTTATAATTAATTTTAAACATTCACAATTTTTGTTACATACAATTTTTTTTTATTTTAACTACAAATTATAATTTTTATTAAATATTCACAATTTTTTGTTACAAAATATAATTTATAAATTATTAATTTTAACAATATCAAACACTATCTTCCTTCATTCGTGGCTTGGAGATTTGTAAAGGACAGCCTTGAGAAATTAAGCCATATTATTATGACCGGGTTTTTTTGGTTTTTTCTAAGTCTCTTTTCATCAATTTTAAGTCCTTTTCCGGCTACGAGCTTGTTCTGCACACCGCGGGATCCTGACTGAAAGAAATCAGTCAATGAACTGGGTTTCGGAACCGAGGCTGCCCGAAAAAATTGAATAGGATAACAAAATAAATAGTACGTAAATTTTACGTCTTAATACCATCTTTAATACCGTGGAATACAGAATGAAATTAGGTATACTATAATATTATTTATATCAAATTTGGTTGAAGTAAGTATTATTTATATCATATTTGATTAATGCATGATAAAATATGAGATGAGTTAAAAAAAATTATGCCCGTTGGATAAAGAATAACATAATTCGAGAAGGAAACAAACAATTCCCCAGAAAATGAAGAGATAAATAATCCATGAATACCAGACTATTAGTCCTCTCTTTTGGAGATTAATAGTCTAATATGATAAAAGCAAACATAGGACTAACAATCCAAAAAGACAAATTCTGAAAATGCATGTTTCACATGTTTTTTAATCTAGTCCAATCTCTCATGGTCCATAAAAACAAACATGGCCTAAGAACCATCACTACAAAAAACAAAAAAAAATTAGACAGGTAGAATAGAAATATTTTTGGGTCACCAAACTACTTTGTTCAAACTTGGAATATTGTTCTATCCACATGTATCTTTAGTTGTTTTCTCCTTTGTTTTGTCTTGTGTCTGGCCTTTACAGTTTGCACATGGAGACTAGATTCATAGTTTCCAATGATCAATTCATTCCAGAAAGATCTGCTGAGATAGTGAGATGGTCAAAACATCCAGGCAACTCTGGACTCAAAAAGAGTGGGATGATTTCTCAATGTTAATATTCATTGTATAACCTGCGCATAGTGTTGATCTCTAATATGCCTTTGAACTGATTGGCCCTCCCTCTTAACTCGGTTCTGCCGATTCATGAGTGGGTTGATTTCTCACTATCAATACCTTCTTTTGTAATTCCAAATTTGACATCCGCTCGGCCTCCAATGCCCGCTCGAGCTTTTAACCGCCCACCAAGAGGTATTATTAGCATGATTATTTCATAGAAAACCAATTTTAGAAGCGTTGTGTGATACTATATATGTGCAGTCTATGAAGCACGAGTACGGACACGAGCACAGAAACGCCACATGATAATTTCCAAAAAAAAAAATCAAAACACAAACACAGTGGGGATACGGCCAACAAAATATGTTGTATTTATATAATTATTATTAGACCCCTGGGTTTTTTTATTTCACTAGTCCCAATTGTGTCTTGAGGCGTGTCCAAGGTGTCTTGTATAAAAAAAATAGGACACATCACGTGGCGTATCTGACAAGTGTCCCAGTTGTGTCACAGCACCTATTTTGGCATGCCGGTGCTTCCAACTAGTGTGTGGTAAAGTACTAAAGTTACCCAAGTATCATTCAAAATGAGGAGCATCAAACATATAGAGTTACCTTTGCTGCTCTAGTACTCCATTCCCCTAAGATAGCTCTCAGCCTTTCATTCTCTTCAACATACTGTTACAGCAATGAAATAGAAGTTCAATACTGTTTGCGAAGGAAAGAACAAAAGAAAAAGAAAAGAGCGGAACACAAGACAATCTAATAGGTATAGAGATGCAATTGGCATCTCCATCAATTATTTTTGTTGGTTAAAAAGAGAGTCAATCTAGGTCTTCTTTCCAAAGATCTTTTGTTCTTATTTTGTCCAATGCACCGAGTAATCCGTTTTTCCCATCATTTTATTTTTGGGTTCCCCAATGCAAGAACTATTACTGGGCATCTAGACAAGAATATATGATGGTACAGATAGATTAAAGACGTTCCACAGACCGAATCCATAATGATAGTAAAATACCTGATTGTTTGTAGTGCGAACACGCTGCATTTCAGAGTCTCTCTCGGCAATTAGAGACCGAGCAAGCCTTAGCTCAGAATGCAGTTGATTCATCTGAATGTGAAAAACTTTCTCAATTTCTCTAAGAGAAATTAATCACTCAGATTATAATGCTTCAGAATATAACTTCAAATTATTTTACACTTAACGGCAAAGCAAATTGATGGCTGAATAATAAGGGATGAGATTCAAGCTTCACTTGTCTGTAGGTTGGGATTTTTGTAATTTAGAGAGAGAGAGAGAGAGAGAGAGAGAGACGGGGGGGACAGATACACCTGTGCCCGGGGAATCAACCAGGTTGCAACTATCTGGGGTTGACCGCCAAAATCTCATTACAACATTCCACTATCTCTAGAGCCATATATCAATTAAGGATTATTTGTTTAGATTTCTAACTTCCTAGACTGTATTTGTTTTTCCCTTATCCTTAGCACTTCAGCTTGAAAATAAATCTTTTATAATTGGTGGATTCATTACTTCTTCCCACACAGCAAGATCACAAACAGTCCATAACTGGCGCCATCTCTAATCACAAATTTATTTCATGATTTCTTGTATGCCTGAGCATTAGACTACGCAAATCCTCTATAAATTTTGGGTGAAGACGGGTAATATGCATGACAAGTTCACCACAGACGAGAATATGCTTTCTTGAGATAAGCAGTAGGGGGGGGGGGGGGGGGTGTTAGATTCTTGTGGTTAACATGCTATCAAAAGCATGCAATAAATCTTGTATTCCAGTTTTACTGCCAACCTGATAATTACAATGCTTGCAGGTGCTTGGCCCATTTATAGAAAAGAGCCTGGCCACACATGACTTGGCACGCTAAGAATATAAATGATAGAGTTACTCATCTATCCAATAACTCACGCTTTTAAAATTGTTGATTTAACCTAGGGGAAAATAATATGTATATTGAAGGTTGACAATAGCAATATGGGATTAATTATTTGCATCTGTTAGCAGGAATATTTCTTCAGATGTTAATACAGAATGGCTCGTAGAAATCAGCTTGTTAGATTTATCAGCTTCAGTCCTCTTTTTAGGGAGAACGCATGAAGCATAATGCCAAGAATCCCTGAAAGCATAATCAGACATTTGATGCTCTATAGTCTTTACTACAAATTTAGCAAAAATATTCCAAGTTATCCTTCTCTTGCAGTTTGACCTCCATTTTATGGTTGTACGCCAAAATAACCTCATGACCTGTGCCTAGCAAACTGTTAACATCTCTTAAAATCAAGAATAGCTGCATGACCTCAATAAATTGCCAATTTATGTGAAAACATCATACAATTCTAGAGCCAAAAATAAGAAGCCCATGAAAACTAGCAAACGCAAAGGAAAGAAAGGCAAAAAGAAACCACTAGATAAACTGATAAAGCATTATAATTAT
The DNA here is from genome assembly GCA_032270985.1 of Heliamphora pulchella. Lineage (NCBI taxonomy): Eukaryota > Viridiplantae > Streptophyta > Magnoliopsida > Ericales > Sarraceniaceae > Heliamphora > Heliamphora pulchella. Next base: position 7,462,169 of record JAULJZ010000018.1, on the reverse strand, counting down.
TCTATTAGACAAATTGATGAATAATGACATGTTGCAACCAATTAGGCAAGAAAATGAAGCATTACCTCAGCTGAAAGTGTTCGTAATTCCTGATCACGAGCTGCCAAAAGATGAGCAAGATCAACCTGCAACAGGAACCAGTAGACCTATTATTCTAACTATTCAACTAGTCCAGTTCTACCACATGGGAGGGGGAAAATTGGGGTAAAGAAAGAAAACTAGAGGAAACACATATATTTGTTCAGTATTTGAGATATCATATAAGACAAAAAACATTTACAACCTACACTTTCAGACTCCATGTTAGTGCTAAGAAAAAGGGCATCCCTTGCACAGACAATGGGCTTGTGTAGCTAACAGTGGAGTGGATATATCCTTTCAGATCTCAACAATATCCCAATAATCAACACCACCTGGAGCCAATGGTACTCTACTACTACACAGGTTCAGGATAAATACAACTTCCCAATTTAGATTATTTGGGCAAAATGAAGAAAGAAAAGAAAGGAAAGGAAAATTTATAAGAGAGTTCCACAAATTCTAAGAAGAGATGATGGGAGAAAAACATCTCAAACAAATAAATCTGGGCTATGGGATTAATTTGTTATCACAATTCTAGCCTTCCAAGTGATACATCATGTGGTCCCACATGGCTTTGACAACAGAATGGAATTTCTATGACTTCAGCCTTCTCAAGATTAGAACAGAAAGGAAAAAAAGAAAAACTAGACCAAGAAATGTGTGCCTAATTGCACATTTGAACATCTCTACACAAAAGCTATACGGAAGTACCTCCAAAAAGTTATTATTTATCTAGGGTGGTAATTACCTGAGGGGTGCTCCCATCATTCGATCGTTCATATTTGCTCAAGGATTCTTGCAACCGAAGGATCTACAAAAGAGCGACAAGGTTTGAAAATTAAGAATTGCTTTGTCAGTTTTTACCATGACTAACTCTCCATATTGGAGCATGTCATTTCCCATGGTCTCCAGCAACTGACATTGTGATCAATCCTGTAGAAAATGCAAGCATGGCCTACAGTGTCATACAGCCACCATTAATCAAGATCATCAATACCTCCTCACTCAGAAAGTGAAGGTTTTCTCGTTGATACTGCAACAAAGCCATCTGCTGATCAGCAAGCCGACCACCGTCATGATACCTACCGTGAAAAGCAATTCCCACATCATGAATGTTATCATATAAAGATTGTGTATTAATTTTGATAACGGTAAAATAATTTTAGATATTTGAGTCGCATCTTTCCTTCAGGATGCTTCAACTGAAACTCCAATTCAAGCAACTATAGAAAGATCCCAAAGGAAAATTAAGAAGAATATTAAATTCCAAGTTTACAGTGGAATGGAAAATAAATTGGAATGCTGGAGTCCAATGCTTGGTTCTACTTTTGCCAAAGAAGACCCATATAAAGTCAGTTCCTTTTCCTCCAGTACACTCTTCAGATGTGTTTGGAGTTCGAGCTGTACAGGAATGCATGCAACTAGTATGTAAGTGAAGCTTTTTCAATAAATCATAGTAACTTTTTGTTCTTTTACATTTTGTCTAGCCAAAACTCCAATTCTCTAGATGTTAGCATATCATATTTGATTTTTTTCTCTTACAAAAAATGTTGAGGGAAGAGAGATCACTTTGGATCGCGAAATTTATCGTTTTAGAACAAAGGAGTACCATGGTAAGGGAACATGCATTTCAAAATGCTTATCGCTAGGGTGGTAGAACCTGAGTAGCTAATTACAATAATGCAAAGTATCAGCACAAAATAAAATCCATTAATAATTAGAATAGATTCATGGACCAGTTCGACAAAATTATATTAATCCGTGAATAATTAGAATAGGTTCATGGACCAGTTTGATGAAATTATAGTCATTACTCAATCTTTCAGACAAAAGCAAGTAAGTTGCAAGTAGATACTGAAAGCAATAACAGTCTCACAAATATTGAGACATAGGTTTGATATATATCTAACTACCTCAATCCTTCCAAAGAACTTGATGGCTGAAGGGGAGAATATAATGACTTCAAAACATCAGGCTGAGAATCCAATGAGTTGTACTGGTGTATGTAACCTGCAAACACCAAGATACTCATTGAAAATGCATTCCAATCCTCCGTTAAGGAAAGCCTTTTCCTAAGTATCATTACTCATCTTGAGAACTACTTTAATTATAAATATTGAAAACTTATCATCAAATGTGCATAGAAAGTTTAGGAAATTCTCTTTACTCCTGGAAAGATTGAGATATGTCAATTTACATACCATCAAATTGGAGCAAAGAAATAGCAACTTTTACAGGAACAGAACAGCTCAGATTAGGTTTATGGAGAGACAAACCAAAGTTGGCAGGTAGTTATGGATGGCAAGATGGTGAGTCAGCCCTTGTATATTTTTTCGGATCAAATGGAAGGTAAAATTTTGTGCCATTTTATTTGCAGCAGTTATGAGATTTAGTTTTGATTAATTGTTTTCCTAATCATTTTTCAATTCTATAGAGGACTGCAGCCACTTGTACCCACTGCCACCATACTAATATGACTGCATCATCTCCACCTCCAAATGCCAGTACATCTCCGGACTTCAAAGTAATCAATTTCATTTTGAAACAGTATTTCTAATTCATTTTAGTAGATTTACTAAGATGCATTAGATTCTGCATACTAGCACACTAAGACTATGGAAGTTGGCTTCCTCCTAGCTCTTTCGGGCAGGATGCTCTTGTGCTATAGACGGTTTGGATGACAGGATTAGAGAGACAAAATCCTTCATTTTGTCCTTTGGGTGCATCCAAGACATGAAATGTGATTCTGCCTTACCTTCCCAACGTGGAACACACTAACTGAATTTCACCACGCCATCAACTCACCCTACACATGAATCTCACATTCTTGGAGAATTCAAGAGCAAAAGAAACATGGCCCACATTATTTGGAATCTTAATTTCTTCAACATAAATTACAGATTAACACGAACACTTGAACTACATTAACATAGGAATACTATTACTATCAATGGGATTGTTGGTAATACGACTCCCATTCCTTCTATTTGCATTATGACACTCCAAACATAGCCTAAATATTTCTACTATGTCTATACTGAGGCCTGTGTACTACTCTGGCTACTAGGAGCTCCATGACATGTTCCACAAGTTCAACTATGTTCAATACTCATATTTTATAACTAGAGTTCAAATATCTGTTAGAAACACTAAAATTTATATATGTAAAAGTAACTTCAGTTGGGAAGGTCCACTACCAAAGATACTAAAAGCTTGTTCAGAACACACAAGAGATACATCTAACCTACCGAGCTTCACATTGCATGGATCCAAAACCACAATAGCTCCCAAGTACTCGTGAAACTCACCAATATATGCACTCATGAAAAAACCAGCACATACTACTTCAATCAGCATAATAATCCTGCAAATTTCAGGTAGGCAAAAGTAGTCAACAAACATAAAGTGATAACAAATACTAATTGTGTGCAGACTAGCAGAATTGATCACTAGCTTTAATTTCAATACCCATTCAATCCTGATCAACGTAACAGAACTAACCAAATTTGTTGAATTTCATTCATTAAAATGCAACAATCAAATATAAACCAAAAAATGCCAAAAGATGAAAAATTCATCGGTAACAAATGCTTTAACTCAAACAAACAAATTATGTAAAAAGGCATGAGCAAGGAATTGAAATTTCTATCTTCTAGCTTCACCATTGGAAATGCAATCATAGTTCTTAAAATGGAAATTAGCTGAGAGAAAAAACTTTGCATAAGATGAGATACAACTTTCAAAGTTATGCTTTCCTTCAAATGATTCAAGAGCTAAAATTCCAAATTTTTAGAGAACCAAGGTTCTGACTGATTTCTAAATTTGAGCATAATTTTGCCAATGGCTGAAATATATAGCAAAAGAAAAAAAAGAAGGAACTTAAATGGGATCTAGTCTTCCCTCTTTGTTTTGATAAGAAATGAATTGTTGTTGAGGTTCAATGCAAAGGTATACACGGACCAAAAAAAATTGGGGGCGACATTTCAGTATTTCCTTTATTCTTGCATTTTCCCGAGTAAACTTAGGGCAAAACAAACCCTCACTTCAAAATTCCGCTGAGCTACTAAAAAATGGATGAAATGAATAAAAGATGGTCGTACAAACATTTTCCAAATATAATGTACCAATAAACTTAACATTTCAAAACTTCTTTCATGCAATGTGCCCCATATATTCCCTGAGAAAATACTCTATTATATCCCTTTTGCATAATGGGATTTTTTTTTTCATATCCTCCTCTGTTTTTTGCATCATATCTAAGGGGCCAACAAAGCAAAATCTAATATATGGATCTTATTAACTACCAGATGTGGGTGCAAGCAGATACATAAGTGATCACCTCCATATTTTTATTTTCATTTTTGATTCGCAACAAAAAATTATATAAAGTTCCAAGCGAGCACAATCAAATACAACCAGGAAGAACAAAAGGAGGAAAAGGACATTAAAACAAGGACAAAATCAAGCCAACACAGCCCCGTCCTACCAATTCATATCAAGATAGGGCCAAAGTTGCATATGCTTTCTCGTCATCAATCAAATATTAAAACATTTCCATATCTTATGTACCCCCCGAATTTTTTTTGTTTTTGTGCTTTCCACACAGAAGATTTCAATTGCATCTTCTTCAGACGCTAACCATCTGAAGCAAAAGTAAAACTCAACAGCACTGCTCCAACCCTATTCCATCCCTCTCTGGTCCCAATCTCCAGAATATAAACCAGCTCAATTTTTTGAAGATACCAAGCCAAATGGGAGCACGGAGCACCCATGAAACACCATCCCAGGAACTCCAAAATGTTATCATCAGCTCTCGCAAACAGAGAACACATCGGAATTCATGCTTTCTACACAGAAGATTCAATTGCATCTTCTTCAGACACTAACCATCTGAAGCAAAAGTAAAACTCAACAGCACCGCTCTAACCCTATTCCATCCCTCTCTGGTCCAATCACCGGAATAAGAACCTGCTCAGTTTTTTGAAGATAAAAAGCCTTAACCTCCAAAAATCTCCCCCTACAGTTATGTTAACACCTACACTCAAGCAATTTGTCCCTGCTTATCAAAGCCCCCAAAAAGCTCCAATCATGATTACCTTTAGCCACCTCCCACAATTTCTTAGCAAGGTATCCGATTTCATACCGCAAAAGGCACATATTTTATGAGTCATTTAATGCATGCAAAATGTGCTATGCGGTTTCCAGGCAATAGA
>JAULJZ010000018.1:7446590-7456775 GCA_032270985.1 Heliamphora pulchella | reverse complement strand
TTATTGTTAAATTTTATGTTATTTATTTTAATATTTTAATATTTCTTATTATTTTTTAAAATTTTTAAATTCACTCCCTAATCCCACACCGCCCCCCACTAATTATCCCCTATTTGGCGGATTAATAGTCCGTCCGGACTATTAGTCCGGAGACTTAACAAACGCAGTATTAGACTATACTCCGGACTAATAGTCCGACCGGACTATTAGTCCCGCAAAACAAACTAGCCCTTTAGGTGCTATTAATTTTTTAAAGTTAATCTATACGAAATTTTGTATCGATTTTAATTGGGAGCCCTGCAAGTGCACGGTGTGATTATTCCTCCAGAAATTAGTCGAGGTGCGCGTAAGTTGACTCGGATACTATATGATATCAAAGAGTAAAGAACTTATTAAGACTCATTTAGGGCTCGTTTGATAATCCGGACTGAATTGGTTTGAATTAGTAATGAGGGGGATTGGTAATGAAGTGGGATTAGTAGTGAGGTGGGATTAATTTTTTTGTGTTTGAATTGAGTGAAATTAAATAACGGACTAGATAATGATTAACCATTGTATTAAGTTAATTTATTTTAAAATTAACTTAAATAAATTAATAAGTTAAATTTTATGTTATTGTTAAATTTTATGTTATTTATTTTAATATTTTAATATTTCTTATTATTTTTAAAATTTTTTAAATTCACTCCTTAATCCAATCCTTCATAATTTCACACCTCTCCCCCTCACTAATTATCCCTCATTTAGCGGACTAATAGTCCGGATTAGTCCGCCCGAACTATTAGTCCGGAGGCTTAACAAACGCGGTATTAGACTATACTCCGGACTAATAGTCTGCCAAAACAAACATGGCCTTAGTGTCTTGAAGGGTTAGGATTACGTGAAGCAAAAAAGCCTCTTAAGTACTATTAATTCTTTAGACTTAGTCTATGCGAGATTTTGTCTCGACTTTAATTGGGACACCTGCAAGTAGGCGATGTGATTAATCCTCTAAGAATGTGAAAGAATACAACATATGTATTTCTTCTCTCTACCAACTAGCCTCTCAAATTATTTTTATAATCTTCTCTCTATTTCTAGAGCTCCACAAGTCTTATTAATAAATATATAAATAAAATTTCTAGTGTACTTTTAGTTTCACATCAATGCAATTACACATAGATCAATTATACAGGATATGTAGAATACAAGACATCAAATTTAACAAAATTAAATTTACTTGAGGGATTTTAATTCCCCACGCAAATTATTTCCCAAACATAATACTATATCAAATAGAACCCTAAGAAGTTAGCATGATGGTTGAAACTTGAAATTTAGGGATTTGTTCCCTCTTAAGTCTCAAATTTAAAACCTTTTAAGTGTTATCAATTTTTTTTGAGTCAGGCAATACGGGACTTTGTTTTGGTTTTAATTAGGATCCTCGCAAGTGGGTGGTGGGATTAGTCTCCAAAGAATTAGTCAAAGTATGTGTAAGTTTACTCGCACACTTTGAGTCATTAAAAATAAAAATAAAAAACAATACCATATCAAATAATTTTCATATAATTCAATTTTGTCATTCTAAACTCCAACCAAACATCCCTAGGGGTTTGGAGCACTAAGTTTTTTTATGATTGCGAGTCAGCGACTGTAAGAGTCAGAAAAAATGGTTAATACTAAATAGATTTGCGTTTTGGAGAGAGTGGAAAAAGAAAAAATTTTCTTTTAGATCATTTATAACCTAATACTCTATTCTAGACGATTAAAATAAATTTTTTATTTAAAAAATGATTATGAAGAATCATTCTGTTCATACTTGTAATGTACAAATTTTGCATCCTTCAATAAAAAACCCGAAACAAATATGCACAAAATATTTTTTTATTAGTTTAATAAAACTAAGTACAAGTCTTTGCAATTTATATTGAATATAATAGTGAACTTTTTAACTGGTTGTAATTCAACGACTGAAACAGTTTATCGTAGAATTAAACCTCTTGATAATTTCTTCAATTATTCAAAGTTAGAACAGTAAAAAACGGGCTTGATTGGGGGGCTTGAAAATTTGATCTCGAACAAAGATTATAAATGCAAATCCCATGAGATTTGACTTAAAAAGCGTGTTTAATGTAAGAATCAGTGCTTGAAGTGCTTAATAATTCCCCATGAGAATTTTGAAAAATCTTGAAGAATGCGCGTGAATTCTATTAGCCAAAAGTCCCATTTTCATGATTAAAACCTCCTAGGAGCTCTTATTTATATAGGCTGTTGCCAATTTTGGTAATCTCCTTAATTAAGATTTTAATTAATTTAATTTCTTAAATAAAAGGAAACAATTTCTTATTTTGTAAAAATAAAAATAAAAATCAAACTTCAATTGATCTCTCATATTTTTTATTAATTGAAAGATTTTAACACGGATCACTAGTCATCATAGATTTTGATCATTTTAATTTTTGATGAATCACAAAAATTTATTGATCAAAATTAATTAAACAGTGACTAAAATATATCAAAATTTTAATGTTTATAAATTGCCTTCACTTCAAGTCTCATGTTGTATGCTTGCTTGTTAGCATCAAATGCCAGAATTAAAGTTTTTTTTTTTTAAAAAATAAATATATATCTTTAGAGCATTATTAACGAGTTCATGAAATGTTGGTCTATCAAAGTTTCCTTTTGGAATGGAGAGAGTCTGACGCCTCTCCAAACACAGTATAATGAATTTTTTTTCATTAAAATAATAAAGAAATTATGTTAATAAGTCAAATTTTATATTAGTTATTTTCGTTTTTAGTATATTTTTTCATTGATAAAAATTATTTACTTTTTAAGTTAATCTCATTAAAATAATTTTAAAAAATAAAAAAATAGAAATCTTTTACAAAAGTAAAAAATAAAAAAAACAAAATTCTTCACATCTAACCCAAACAGATCCAATTATAATTTATAAATTTATAGGTCCTGAATGGAGGAACGTTGCTTATTGGCTTATTTCATATTGTAGATTTTTTGTTTTTAGTGAAGTTTTTAAATTATTTAATCAAACTATTATACTTTTTAAACTCCTCTCATTGAGATGCATACAAAAAGTAAATTTTTTTTATCCAAATATAAAAAAGTTCAGAAAGACAAAAATAAAATAATAAGCCAAATTCTATGTTATTTATTTTCGTTTTTAGTGATTTTTTTATCTTTTAATTAATGTTTTTTACTTATTGAGTTTATTTTATCTAGACGATTTAAAAAAATAAGAAAATTTAGTTAAAAATTAAAAAAAATTTAAAAAATAAAACAAAAATAAGTAAAGTCGTGGCATTTAGCCCAAACTGTGCCATAATTATAAGACTAATGTCGTCATTAAACTAATTATAAGACTAATGTCGCCATTAAACTACTTTCTGTTAGAATAATGTCGACATGAAAAACTAGACCAACACGCCCAACCCGTCCCCGAACCCCAAAGTCGTCAGAACTGAGAAGCCGTGCCCTAACTTTTCGTTTTGCTCCACTGATGGCTTCTCTGGACACCGACGTGACGATGGTTCCCGTTGGCGAGGGCTCCGGCGGCCCCGGTCCGTCTTCTTCTACTGCATCAACATCATCCTCCTTGAAGAAAGCAAAGCGATTCGAGATCAAAAAGTGGAACGCCGTCGCTCTTTGGGCATGGGGTACAAAACCCTAAACCTAACGTCCTCTATCACCTGGATTTGCATAATTCTATGTATATATGTATGTATGTATGTATGTATGAAGCGATCCATATTTTGGATCAAACCGCAATAATTTGGTATTTCGGTGCTTCTCGGATGCAGATATTGTTGTGGATAACTGCGCGATTTGCAGGAATCATATCATGGATCTGTGTGAGTTTGTGGCACTTGAACTTATCTTCTCCATTAGTAGATTCGAGCTTGATTTGATTGTTTTTTTGTTCTGATTTATTGTGTTTTCTTGTGTTGGATGATTTGATTAGGCATTGAGTGCCAAGCTAACCAAGCTAGCGCCACCAGCGAGGAGTGTACTGTTGCTTGGGGTATGTGTCTTATTTGGAAATCGCAATTTTGTAGCATTTTCTCAATGTTGATATTTGGAAAATGGCTGAATATATTAACCTCAATTTTATTTTGGGTACTTTAGGCGCAATATCTACACATGCATATGCATATGTATATACGCTGGCGGATCCAACAGTTTAACTTAGGGCACTGACGCACTAAGGTGGTGTTTGGCATGGCTGAAACTAGTAGCTTATAGATTTTAGCCAGTTGTAGAAGTTGTGAGTGTTTGGTAAGGATTGTAACTTGTAGTTAAAATAGAATAAAAAATAGTTATATGTTGTAGCAAAAATTGTGGGTGTTTGGAAAAATTTATAGCTTATAACTAAAATTAGTAGCACGAAATTAAAAACTATTAACAGTAGATTTGCCAAACACCCCTAAGCTACAACTTGAGCTTTTAACCTTTTGTTTAAAGTTTTTATAAAAACCATCCGTTTAAAAATCTCCTTTTTGTTTATGCACTAATGGTTAAAGCCTCTTTTTAAACAAATGAGATTTTTACTTATTTTAGTTTAAAGTCAAGAAAAGCTAGAAAAAAAAGTTTAAAGTTCAGTTTCTTAGAAAAATTGTCATCTCCTCTCTCTCTCTCTCTCTCTCTCTCTCTTATAAAATAAGATATTTCTGACTGTGAGCTGTTTAAGTATTTTTCTATGTATGTTCAAAATGAGTTCAAGAAAATCGTCCCTCGTTGACACGATGACTGATTCGGCCACTGCTTTTTGTCATTGCCGTGCGGTTCTTGCTTCGTTTTTTCGGTGTATTTCATAAAGTCCCAAGGTTGCTTTTTTCCCCTTACAATGTGCTCTACGATTTGTTATTTGTGAAAGAATAAACTGTATGTGTTTTAAGAGGCATTTGAGATGCATAAACTCTTTGATTTAGTACATTCACATGTACAAATATTTATACTTCTTGTACAAGTGTTCAATGCATCTAGTGGGGTACTAAACAAAAAGCATGTGCATTTAGAAGTTCTTTTAAAAAAAAGCAAATTGGGTTTTTTAACGTACAATACTATCAATAATTCAATAATTAGTTAATCTGTCAATTTTAAGACACTCAATTAAAAATACAATTTGTTAATTAATTTACTAATTTATAGAGGTAAAAAAAGATAAACAAAACGATAACAAATGTAAAAGCGAAATTATTATTTTGTTGGATTAGTGAAAAGAAAAGTAATATTAGTAACTTTTTTTTTTATTACTTTTTTGCATTATGGAAACACGAGAGAGGAGCGAGGGAACAAAATGGGAGGTTAAGATTGTCTCATTTCAAGGGGGTTAGACACAAGTTGTTCTATCTTATTATATAGATGTATAAATTGCAAAATACAATGAGGTTTTGAATGTTCTTTATAGGAAGTTATTCTTTAAGGAATGGATCATGGTGGATCAGTGCATGGAATTTGGAATATGGTCTAAGTAAGGGATCTCATGGATGATGATCTAAACCTGCCATTGGTGACATATAGTATTCAAGAGTTTGAGTGCATAGTTGCATGATGATTTTGGCATCTTGTAGAATGCTATAACTCATATTTGTTACTTTCCCCATTTTGTCTTCATCCTCCTCGTTTTTGCTGTTTTCCTTAAATGTGAGGGTTCATAGTAGATTGGGGTGAAGGAGCTGCTTTATTTTGGTTAATGGATACAACTGTCTGAAAATTGCCATGAGCTTGTGCTTAGTTGATTTTAAGGATGTGTCTTTTAGTCTTCTATTAAGGCAGCTTGGCCAAACAGTGTTACCTTAGCCGTCCCTGCTGGCGAAGGTTTTAGTTGTGGAAACAGTCTCTCTATGAATGGGATAAGGCTGTGTGCACCTTGCTCTCTCTAGAAACCCTGCTCTAGTGGGAAACCCGTCGATAGGTCACCCTTTTTTTGGTCCTTTCAATCTTCATGGCTTTTAAGTTGCATTCAATGAACGTATATTGTCTTGCAACATTTTTCAGCATTTTTTATCGGAGTTCTCGAGACTGGTGTGGTGGAAGAATTTAAAATTTGATCCAGATGGATAAGGTTTTTAGTTCCCAATGCTTAAATTGCAGTGGTGTGTGTATTGATATGCCCTTTTTTATTATCAGTTATCGCTGTGCTCAATTTTTTTCCTTCTTTTTTTTATGGTAGGAGCATGAACTAAAATATAAACCTTCAACGCTTGAATGTTTAATTGACTGGAGAGTACCGTAGCGATTGACATACTTACATTGCGTACTGGCTGCTTGTGAATATGATTGATAAATGCAATTCTTGCATCAACCAAATATTGGTTCTTGTCATCACATGTTATATTTCAAGTTTGTTTCCTTATCTTTGGGTCCCAAGCAATTTGATGATAACTACACTTGTATCTAATTGCTAATCTCCCCGCCGTATCCGTGTCCTATTTTTTTTAAATCACTGTGTTCGTGTCCGTATCTAGGCTTCATTGGCTTGAGAGTATGACTTGGTCATTTATGGAAGTTGAGGCAGCAAAATTGATGGAGATCAAGGCTTCAAAACATGATAGTGAAATTTGAAAAAAAGGAGAAGAAGGTGCTCTCACGCTTATATAATGCACATTACTTTTGTATTTAGACGATGTGGGACTTCACTCATAACCTCTTTCATAAGGTGGTTGCTCACTTGGCAACACCTGCACTGTCCAGGCCAGAGACATACACGCTACCCATCTTTGGTACTCCAATTTTGATATCATTTATTGGAACAACAAACCAGACGCATACACAAAAGCACGATGAACGATCAAGCAAACACAAGCACGATACATAGATTTATGTGGTTTGACAAGAATGCCTACGCCCATGGTTGGCATTAGGGTTTTCACCATGTTTAGAACGATACAAGATTATGACCCAACGACTATGGGTCATAATCTTATATATTCACTATATATATATATATATATTCCTTAGCAGAATATGCTGCTAGGGTAACAAAACGCGTGACTCCCAACTAATTCCATCCGGACTGAGCTCCATTCGGAATTCCGTCGCTAGGTAGATAAATCTTCACAATCCCAAACAAAGAAAGCTAGTGTGAGATTTTCTCCAATCTTCTAAACATGAAGACCAACACAAACTGAACAAGTTTTCAACTTCTCCACAGTAACCAACTTTGTGGCATGTTAGCAGCTTCGTTAACATATTACCAACATTGTCTTTTGTATAGATGTTCTCCAAGGTAAATTGTCCATCCTCCAACACCCAGCGAACAACCATTTATGGGCAATTGGGTAACAAAGATTCTTTTCATCTTATTACTTCCTTTGTTCCCTATACATGCATGAAAATCTATGAATGGCCTATTCTTAACCATTTAATTTCAATATCATATGGTGAAACCTTGATCTCATTGGCTCTCATGTGTGCTCATAGAGTAACCTGATGTAAAAAAAAAACTTTTGCCTCTTACTTTTTGGTATTTGAAAGTTGAAACCATGTTGTGGCTTGCTTTAATTTTTTTCATGTTTAGTTTTGAAAACAAAATCAAGATGTTTAATATGAGTGAACTCTGTGATGCTTAGTCCTTGCTTCCAGAATATCCACCGTGCCTGTCAATTGCTTTGTTACATTTTTTATCTTATGTATCATATTATTTGAACAGGTGTTCTCTCTATATGTAAACATCTTGTGTCCTTGTTGTATGCATGTTATATGGGCATAATAATGTTTTTTTAGTTTCTAATTCTTGGGGACAGTGCACTCTGTGGAATGAGAATGTTTTGCTAGTTTTGATTTGATGGCAAGATGCCGCTAAAGACCTGAAGGGAGCTTTCACATGAAAGAAAACAATTACTCTTTTTTGAGATTCACAGCTCAATTATCACTTTAAAGATTGTTGAGCCTTATGTCCTGCCCCTGTTTGGACTTAAATGGGCAATTCAGGAGTGTAACTTCTATGAAATGCAAGTTCAAAATCCGTCCTTGAGATTAATGCCTTTTTCCCATGGCTCTTGCTGTCTTTTTTATTCGATTCAATGTCTTTGTCATTTTTAATGTTGTTAAGGTATACTTTTGTTTGTGACTAAAACAAAGTTGTTATCTATTTCCCTAGGTGTTTGCAACCATGCATTCCACTTCCACTGCATCAGCCGATGGCTCAAAACGCGTCAAGTGTGCCCATTAGGTAAGTTCTGACTATGCAGCCGTTCTCTCTATCTCTAAAGCCGTCATCTTGGTTTTGCTTTTGGTATGCCTGGAAAAGGGAGACACACAGCACATCCTTTTTTTTTGTTTGCACTTTGTTTGCACGATAGTAATCATTTCACGCGATTGTCATTGTTGCTTTCTTTCATCAATTTTTTAAATAAATTATTGCAACTTTTTCGAATTAGACACTCCAATGCATTATCGTGGAGAGTGTATAGCCTATTGAAGTCTAGGCTCAAACCATGCCTCAAGGAAACAATAGCCCCACAAGCAAAAGGCTTTCCGGGAGATTCGAGAGAGATATTTATTAATATTGATTATCCATTCTCTTCTTTATTATTTCCATATAGTATGTTGAATCACTTGCGAAGTCAACTTCACTTCTTCCATGTCTGCTTCAACTTCACCATAGACAAGTGTCCCGGGGTGTTGCAAGACTAACAAGTGGTCGAGTGAATTTATGAACGAGCAACTATTATAAGCAAATACCTTTCTCTTTTTTGATTCTTCCTTCACTCACCCCCATGGGCGAATATAGTCTACTACACTCGTTCTTGGCTAGCGTAATAGCTTATATTCTGTTATACGTTATTTGGAATGCAATTGAGGGTTTTTTTTTCCCACTTGCTCCTCCACCCCAGATTCAACTTGATTTCCCGCTGATGTTTCTTTCCATATTTCTTTGTGTTATTGTTTCACAGATAACAGTGAGTGGGAGTTTCAGAAATATGGCCACTAGAAGCTTACCGCCGCATTTGAAGAGTCGGATCTGCTCTCTTCCCCATGTTGCATGTTTTCAATTCAGATTTTAAGCACAATGTTCTCTTTTTGCCTCTCTTTATGCAAACTTTTAGTCTCAAAAGTCTTTGAGAACAATTTGTTATATGTATTTGCATGTGTAGTTTCATGATCTTTTACTGGAACCACCATCACATTAAATCTGATCTCATTCTGCACTGTTTGGTTGGGTGACCATGCCTTAGCGACCTCATTTGATATCTCAATAACTCAAAATTAGATTGCACTAAAAACTTTATTATACTCTAGTTTCTTGTTTGTTTGTCTGACTAAAAATTAGTGCAATTCAATCACCTTGGGCTGTTGGATAATTAAAATATATCATGTAAGGTGGGTATTAATAAATGGACGAATAATTAATATCATAGGGATTGTGGTATTATCGGAATTAAAATTTTTGAATTATTTTTTTTACTATATAATGATTAAAAATAATTATGTTTAATAATTTATGAAAGTCAAACGAGGCCTTTGTACAATCACAACGAGACAGCAGCCTGATTCTGCTTTAGTTGAAAACTTTCGTCTATCAATGCAAATGCGTTCGTTGTGTGCGCTTGGGGTCTTATCTTCTGTCTCGGATATTTTATAAAAAGTCACTTTTTATTTTTTTAAAAAAATCAGTTATGTTTTCTTGAAAAAAAATTTGTTTACATTTAGGGTGTTCATGGGTTGGGTTGGCCTATGATTCATCACCCAACAACAAGTATATTTGATTTTTAATTTTGTCATATGCAATCTACCAATGGATACGGTTGTTTTGGATATGTGGGTTTAATAGGTTCATGGATGGATGCGGTTCGATTTTGCGGTTTGAACTTACTTATTTTGGACTTTTTCTTTTGAGCTTATTCTAATTTTATTCAATTTTAATAGTCTTCTTTAATTAAAAAAAATATTTTTGATATATTTAAAACTCAAAATATCATGAAATTATCAATTAAATTATACATACAGTGAAATTATATAGTTTTTACACATAAATATTAAAGTAATGAACAATTTAATCTTATAATAAATTTAAAAATTTATAAAATTAAATATTTTTTAGTCAGGTTAGGTTCGACGGGTGATTATACTCAAGACTCGTAATTCGAGAAAAAAAGTTTAAGAGACCCATTATCTGACCATATTATAGGTAAAATCATCTGACCCATTATCTGACCACATTAAGAAATATTATATTATTTCAAA
>JAULJZ010000018.1:7416499-7428564 GCA_032270985.1 Heliamphora pulchella | reverse complement strand
TCTTTGTTTGCTCGCTGTGTGTGTGTATACACGGCGTGCAACGGGGCCGACGGTGGGTTTGGGGAGGACGGGGACGACGGTTTTGGGTGGGTGGGTGGGTGGTTGGTTGGGGGGTGATTTTAAGGGAGACTGTGGTTTTGAGAGCGATTTTGAGGTGGGATAGTAATTTCCGTTAAGTTAAACGAAAATTTTAACGGTTGAATTTATTTGATGTTAAAATCAAACCTGATGGGAGGTTTGTGCAATTTTTGAAACTACATGAGAGATTTCTGTTTTTGTCAAAAATCTCAGAGGTGGTCAGTGTAATTTACCCAAATATATATTAGTGCCACATATAAGATGTATGCATTAAATTAAATATAGATATTAGCAATAGCTATTATGTAAAAAAATTAGGAGATAACCCGTGCCTAAAAATTTCTATTTAAGGCACGGGATACCCATGATAAGCCAAGTCGATGCCACGCGGTGCCTAAAATTCCACGAGGTGCCCATGATAAGCCAAGTCGATGCCACGGGGTGCCCATGACAAGGCCAAGCCGATACCACGGATTGCCCATAATGTGCCATGTTGATGCCACTAGTAGTGCTTCCAACATAGTTTGACGCCAAACTAAAATCATATCCTTCTTCTCGCCAAACAGTTTACTTTTGATACGTAAATCCATTATTGATATAAAAACCAAATGTAAAAAAGTTCAGCTTATTAACTTGACTTTTTGATCATAGACAAAAGCAAATCTCAAAGAATTAGTCCAAATAAAGTTTGGCTCAGAGGGGTTATCTGTTCTAATGTTATATTTTCAAATATGTCAAGACAATAGTTAACAGAGAAAGACTACATTTTTAATCTAAATTGATAGTGTTCATGCACTTGTATTCATCAGTGGTTTATAGATTAACAAAAAAATGCTTTAAGTTAACTAGATAGATGTCTAAAGATTAGATTAATGTTAAACAATTTATTTTCAACAAAAGCTAGAATTTTCATTAAAGGAAAAATAATTTCTTCTTTATTGAGAAAAAATGGATTTGAGTAAGAAAGTCCTAATCCCACCCTCCCAGCTACCTGATTCAAACAAAAACTAATTAACTATCCAAGCAACACCCCCCTCCCCCACTTAGTTAATTATCTCTTATTTAGGAGATAACATGTTTTACCAAATAAATAGTTCACATTTTTTTTATGCAAACAAACATAGTATTGTAACATGCTGTGGACTAATAGTTCAATCTAACTTTCTTGTCTACGACTCCAAACATGAACAAGGTTGCCATTATTATCATAGTAATAAACTAAATTACGTTAGTTACGGTGGTTGCCCTCGGGCTCCACACGATAATTCGTGTTTATTATTTAAGTTTATATTTAGGTTTTGTTTGATAATATAGTTTTAAATTAAATTTTTTGTTTAAAATTACTTTAAGATAAATATGTAAAAAGTTCGTTTAGTGAAACATAAGAGTGGCTTTAAACTAAAAAGTAATAAGCCAAAAAATTTGAGCTTAAAGTGACTTTAAGTCATTTGTGCAAAATTTTATATTCAATATGTATCTTGTTTGATAGATTTTGACGAATAAATTCTAAAAATATATTTTTTATAAAAATCAAATACGTATAATAAAAGTTATGATATTTTTAAAAAGTATATAAAACTATTTTATATATATAAAAAAAAAGCAAAAAGAAAACAAGGCTAAAAGCCTTAATCGGGTTTGGTTTTTGCCTTTTGACTGTAAACAAAAAGACAAAAAAATTTGTTTTAAGCCAGTTGTCAAATGAGGCCTTAGTATTATTTATATGTAGTATAATATATTTTGTTTTTGATATTTAATTGTAATAAAATTTGTGCCAGCTATAAACATAAAAATTGTCTTAAGCTTCTTCTATTATGTGTTGGTGATTTTGCACAATAGTGAATTATTGGCCTACATAGTAACTTTTTTTTTTCTGAATAACTGACTTTATATATAATTTGAAGAAAAAATATTATTTACTTAAGGTTAAGTTTTTTATTTTTTTATTTTTGTAATATATTTGACATCATCTAATGACAAGAAAGCTTTGAGAAAATACAAAAATTAATTTTGACGAGCTACATGGAAATACCAAAAAATTTATCTTTTTAAATGCCCGAAACAGGGGCTAGGATTATTAATTTTGAGAGTTTTTAAATGCATACCAATTTTGCTGAATATACTTTTTAGTTTTTAAATATATAAATAATTATGCATTACGTACAAGTAATTCAAATTATTTTATTAATTATTTTTAGAAACAATGTGTACATATTTAGAAGTTCTTGTTTTTAACAAAGAAAGTAAAGCACGGGTTAGAAATTCAAAATACTCTAATTATATAATTAAAATAAAAATATATACAAATGACAAAAATAGTAGAACGTGTTAAAAAAGAATCAACTCTATAAACTGTGACACTCCAACTCTTCTCATGACAATGATATTGTTCGTTTTTGGTAAAGCTCTCAAACGTTTTGTTCTTCATAAGAGATTATTCATCCTTGCATTGCTCCCGCTCAATACATGCTTAACTGTGTAGTTCTGCTAGAGTCTTTATCATCTGGAAAAATATCTCGTTATTATGTAGTGATCCAAGATTTTTTTTTATTGTTTAAAAATTCTATCTCTCTTTTTAACGTGAAATACGAAGATATCACATAAACAGTAACAAAACAAATTAAAGTAACCAATGCAAGTATAGTTAGAACTTCAAAATACTTTAACTAAAAAATTGAAATGAAAAAATATACAAAGGACAAAAACAATATAACACAGAAAAAAGTCAATTTCATGACCAACAAAAACAAATTAGGGCAAGTAAAGTATAGATTAAAAGTCCAAAATAACTTAATTTAAAAATTGAAGTAAAAGAACATACAAAGATATAATGGCAATAAGAAGAATATGAAGGACAAAAATGGTATACTGCAAAATATTAATCTTCCGGTAATTAAACAGTAAAAAGGGCAACTAAGGATATATATTCGTTCCCAAGATTTTATAATTAAAAAATTAATAATTATTATTTAAAAAAATCTATTTGCCCTTAAAATAGAATTCTACCTTTATTCTTGATAGTGACATTCACTTGTAATAACTTTATTTAGGGCTTGTTGGGTATTTTTTAAAAATTAGTTATTTTTTATTTTTATTTTTTTTGCAAAAAGGCTAACTTTTAGGATATAGTATTTGACATCTTTAAAAAATTATTAACTTTTTTATCAAAAGTTTTTTCAAAAAAAAAAACCTATATCTAAAAGACACTAACTTTTTCTAGAATAAAATGACCATAAAACCCTCAAATTTAAAAGTCAAAAGCTATAAACTTTTTTTTTAAAACTTTTTTCTAAGAAAAATCATCTATATATTCCAAACACATTAACTTTTTAAAAATAAAATAACTAATATCCTCAATTTAAAAATTCAACTCTTTTTACATAAAAAAATGGTACCAATTTTCCAAACACTAAAATTTAAAAAAAAAGAAAGTAAGAACATGTTAAATATTTTAATAAAAAACAAAAAGCAAAAAAATTACTACAAAAATTTGTCCCAAATAATTTAATTATTTCTTTCTTTTTTTAAAAAAAAATTAAATTTTATAAAGTCAAACTTCTTAAACATCACAAACAGAACCTTAACCTTAGTTTTTCATTAACATAATGTCCTAATGTAGACCATTATTTTTTTCGTTTTTTTATTTTTTTGTGATGGGGTTAGCAGAATCCTTAGCCCAATCAACTTAACCCAAAATGGTAAAGTGGCTGGTTATCTTCACTTCCTTTACTTTTCAAAACTAATTATGAGTAATGAAGCATTAGACAAGGATCTCCACGGATTTAGGGAAATATAATAATAGTTTTAAGGGTAAATTATACTTATACTCATTGTATTCAAGGATAATAACACTAACATCCTCTCTATTCTTTAAAATATCACTGCACTTTCTTATATTTTTATTTTTATAATACTTAGATCCAAAAGTTAACTTTCGTTAACTTTTCAAACAAAAACACTGTTGAAATAATTTTTTTTAATTATTTTAATTTTTAGTGTATTTTTTCTTCTTTCAGTATTTGTTTTTCATCATTATGTTCTCCTAAAGTAACCCTTTTATATCTAAACATCTATTACATCGGAAAAAATAGATTGATATCGTTAACGCCAAAATTGAGGTTGGACAACCACTCCAGGCCTTTAGTAAGTATTTAATTTTTTGAAAATTAGATAGAGACTGCAATATCATTTCTGTTGGCTATGAAAGAAGGACGACGTTAGACAAATCATGTTAATTAGTTCTTATTTTTTATTTTTTCAAGTCTTTTTGGCCTATTTTAATAATAGCTCCCTATATAAAGATTGATTTGCCGCTGTAGGAGGGTTTTCTTTGGACCAATTTCCAAATCGACAAGTTCCCTTACATGTAATGATGTGGTGATAAACCTCTCATTAGAATTCATATTGCTTTTGATATATAACTCCTTGTTTGACTTTGTGTCTAATTTGTAATGAATTTAGATCTCTTAATATTTTTTAATAAAAAAGTGAAAAAATTTATCTTTAGAGCTAATTGCAAAAATAATTCTTGAACTATTGACTCAATAGTTATTAAATACTTAAAACTTTTAATTTATTAATTGAATACTTTAATAAACAGATTTCGATCAATTAATATTCTGGCATCAAAGTTCATTTTAATATCTTGACATCAAAGGCCGTAAAATTGAACGAAATTGAATTGTTAAATACCTAATTAATAAATTAAAATTGTAAATATTAAATAAACATTGAGTCAATAATTTAAAATTTTCCTCAAAATAAAAAATAAAAAAATTACCCAATGGGCCTAATCTTTATCCGATCTTTCAAACAACTCAATGCAGGCTCGTTTGTAACAAGTCCTTTATTGACCGTTCTATTTTTTTTTTACCAGTTATAGATTTGATAGTCTCGTGATTAAATTGCATTTATTTAAAAAATAATAATTAATAAATGTAATTTTATAAAGTAATAGTTAAACAAATATAATTTGATCACGTTAAATATTAATATCCAATCGGCTTAATTTATATAAATAATTTTTTTATCAATAAAAAAATATATATTATTAAAAGACTAGAAATACCACCATTATAGTTGGAGGCAAGCACCCCAACTGAAGAAAAAAAAAAAAAAAAAAACAGAGTAGAAACCAAGTGATGTGCCTAATAAACAAACAACCATAACACCATTACTCCAACTAACATATAGTTAACAACATAAAAGTCAAGGGAAATTCTTGACTTTTATGTCTTCCTTCCTTTTCGCTTCTTTTCGATCCTCTTTAACCTTTGTTTGGATTTAGGGGATGAATAGTGAAGAAAAATGATAATTTTAATGGTAAAGAAATGGAATTAGAGAAGAGGAAAGTATTTCTTTTGTTTGATTAGACAATAATCAGTGAGGGAAGAAAATGTATAGTATACAATTTATAAAAATAAATAAAAGGATATATTACATATTAAAATATTTTTTTATGACAAATATTTTGCCTTTTTTCTATTTCCTTTTAATTTTGGAGAGGAACATATGAGAAATGAGGTACTTGGACTTATTTGATTGAAAGATTATTTTTATAAGATAATTAGGTCATGTTTGTTTTAGAAAAAATAAATTTGAGATTGGATTAACAATTCGAAAGATAATTTTTATCCTATGATTAGTTGTAATCAATGAGACCGGATAAATTATCCAAAATCTCATAAATGGGAGATAACTCTATCCTAAGGAGAAGTGTGAAAATGATAATTCGAGATTAAAATATCCATACTCAAATGTCAAAAAATAATTATTATTATTATTTTTAAAATAGTATTATATATTTTTATTAGAAAAACAGTTTTTTATTATTAGTTTTAAAAAAATATTTTTTATTTCTAGAAAAAAATGATTATTATTTTTTTAAAAAAAAAACTGTTTGTTGTTTTTTTAAGAAAACTGTTTATTATTATTATTTTTAAAAACAACTGTTTTTTAATTATTTTAAAAACAGTTTTTTATATATTGTTTATTTTAAAAAGTGTTATTTTTTTTTTGTTTTTAAGCAACTTTCTTTGTTTGTATGTTTCTTTTATTAAAAAAAATCTGTTTTTATTTTTTATTATTTTTTTAACTATTTTGTTTTTATATTCTGTATTATATATCTATTTTTCAAAACTGCTTATTTATTTTTTAACCATTTTTTGTTTTTTTTCTTTTATTTTTAGAATTATTTATTTTTCTTGTTTCTTTAAGAACTGTTTTTTTTTAATATATTTTTTCTATTTTAAAAGCTGTTTATTTTTTTAGTTTGGTTCATGTTGATTTGGGTATAATTGTGTAGCGTATTATTGTCATTTGTACATAAAACTTGTTTTCAAATTTACAAACAAAAGATTAGATATAATAATTTTTAGTATCCCATTAAATAACCAAACATGGGAATGAACAAAAAAGGGGATTAACAATGCATTGGGATTGCTATTCTAGAACTATTAGTGAAAGGATACTAAATACCTCCTAATTCTTACCCTCAAAACAAACATGGGATTGCTATTCTAGAACTATTAGTGAAAGGATACTAAATACCTCCTAATTCTTACCCTCAAAACAAACATGACCTAAAGGTAACGTCATACATTCCGTATATAGGAACATAAATAAATGAATTATTTTTTACTCTTATATAATACCTTTTATGCAAGGACATGACCATGCCATTTAATTGGCAAGACGTTGGTCAAATTCCACCAACAACCATAAGATTCTTTGAATAAAATCATTTTATATTCTATTTTGATTTTGCATTCAAAAAATGGAACTAGAAACCTTAAAAGAGAGTAGAGTAGGAAAGATGGCGTTTGTGGAAAGCCTTTAGTTTAAACATAAAATACTTTAGAAGGCATTTTTGTGTACTTATTGTTAAAAAAACATGTAAAATATTAGTGGAACTGTTGGATTTGACAGATTTGACCCACATTATTAAATACAGCTTAAGTCATATCACCAAGATAGCAATAGATAATACAGAGGTATCTTTAGAAGATATTTTTTGACATTTTTTTTTCTCCTAACAAAAATTAGATACAATGGTTAAGAACCTGTCAAGATTGATGGCTTCTTATCAAATTTTCTCATCACTTTTGAACAACTAATTATGAATGAGTAATATTTTCCCACTAAACACTCTAAAAAGTTGTATTTTATCATTTTCTGAAAAATAAAGAGTAAAAAAGGTTTCAAAATCTCTTTGACTTGACAGTTTCAAGAATTTGTTTAATTGTAAATTATGAATTGAACCATAAATCGTATGATTCATCATCAATTTCTATCAAAAAAATATTCACCCATATATTTGCTTCAATCAAGCGCAAAATTCTTTGCACAAGAAAGAAAAGAGAAGAAAATGTGAACCGACTATTCAAAATATCTGAAGATCCTATACTTTTAATGTTGATTTGAGTAAAAACCATTTGTTGACTTGGATGATGGAATTTGTTGTGAACTAAGAAGCACAGACATTTTTACGAAATACTCGTTCGGAGATGACACTACTTGAACACTTCTAAATTCGTACATGATATTTTTTAAACGTGTCTTAATTAAAATATTAAATTATAATGTCATATATTTTTTCGACACATAACGAACATTTTGACAACACTTTTTAAATTCGCCGAACACGTTTTGTGTGATGAATTTATGCATAGTTATAATGTTTTGTAGTATTCAAAATGCAAATTATACAAGCTAAATATGCTTTATAACATTTACAAGCTGAAGTATACGATTTTTTAATTTTATTAATGATATGCTATATATTTTCAATTACCACCGAATAAATTATTTAAATATTTGACATATAATTAATATATAAAAATATAAGTTTTTAACATGTCTTTTAATTTTTTAAAATTGGCGTGCCAGTGTGTTCGTGTTGGTGTGTTCATGTATTCGTGTCGTGCTACGTGTCTGTGTCCATGCTACTTAGGTTGTGAAATTATTTCTAGCATCTTTTTAGCCTAGTACTAGTCACTTTTCAGAAATAAATGCTTACAATCTAAATAGAACTTGAGAAGTCGAAAAAGAAGGGAATCAAAGAGATGCTCTGGCACTGAAGAAGTTACTCCCTCCATCCCATTTTGTGTTTCTAACTTTCCATTTTTAGTTATCTCATTTTACTGTGATTGTTGAAAGTTAAAACACTTTGGTCATCACTTTCCCCTATTGCCCTTATTCAAATCTATATTTAAGTACAATCCCAATTCCCAAAAGGTTATTCAAATCGGTCTAAGGATATTTTTGTGAAAGGGCTTTCCTTAAGCTGTGTGCATGTTCAACCATACCATACACAAATTGGGAGGGAGACAGTAGGCTATCACTATATTGTTCATTTTTACCATAAACAGCATGTTTGTATTTGTTTATATGGCCTTGTGTACATTTTTTCAAATTGTGATTGAATCTTATGAATACACGATTTATTTCGAAGTGATTCCAAAATAAAAATTATTTCAATTAGCTGTTCAAATCTTATTTGGACAACTATATTTTCCTATGAATAGCCGATGTACAATATTCAAATTGTATATATGCCTTAGTATCCATGGGTTTTTCTCCCACAATTCGAGTTAGCTTTTTCTCTGATTTTTTTGTTTTGTAGTGGGTATACATTTTATTTTTGGGTCTTTTCCCCCTTCTTGTTTTTTTACATTTTTATTTTGCAGATAGAGCCCATCTTGAGTGGAAATCTGCCTCCTGGGTTTGATTCAAGTACTTGCCGCAGTGTGTGAGTGTCATACAGAGTTATCTTTTTTTTTTCTTTTTATTTTTTTCAAGTTTTTATTTTTTCCTTTGCCACCGTTTATTTCTCTGAACAAAGTGAACTTATATCATTATAGCATGGAAAATTTAGTTTCTGCCTCGGTCAGCATTGTAAATTTTTCATATCAGCAATATCTCACTTTAGACGCACAACAATATGCATGGAATTATTCTTTCTTTCTTTTGCTTCCTCTGCCCTTGGAGCTGAGCTATCAAGATGCTTTCTCTAGTTTTCTTTCTCACAGTTTTATGTATGCCCTGTGATACTCGTACGTACTTATAAGCAGTTAGAACTGTCATTATTTTGATCATTTTTCATCCATGACATCCTGCAGGTATGTTGGAAATATCCACCCGCAGGTTACAGAACCACTACTTCAGGAAGTTTTCTCGAGTACTGGTCCTATTGAAGGGTGCAAGTTCATCCGGAAGGAGAAGGTGTGGTTTCATCCCACGACTTATCACTCTTTCCTTGTTAAGGGATGCTGGATGGTCTATAGCAGACCATTATTGCATGTTTACAGAAAAGTTTGCTTAAATGTTACTCTTATCAAATATGCTTGGGCCCTGCATCACCATCTTGTTGATATTAAGCCATTTACAAATCCTGGAATACGGTTGGACACTGTTTTGGACTCTGGAGCTTCCAAACCAAAGAAACCCATCACATTATATTTCCTTTTCTTAAATGTTCATTATCCCGTTGTCATTTTGGGAATTATGAGCTTCCCTCGTGTTCTTTCCTTCTGCCTGTCACATGACTGATCTGGTGGTGTATTCTTTCATCTTGTGCAGTCATCCTATGGTTTTGTAGACTACTTTGATCGTAGATCAGCTGCTCTTGCTATTGTGACTCTTAATGGGAGGCATCTGTGAGTACAAACTTTATGACATGCTGTTTTAATGTTTCCTGTTCCTATATAATAATATGTAGTTTGCAGGTTTGGGCAGCCTATTAAAGTTAACTGGGCATATGCCAGTAGTCAGCGAGAGGACACATCAGGTCTCTATATGTTCGCTTATTTTTTGCAATTCTTATGCTAAAATTGAACCTACATACTTTTTTTTGTGCTAATTTGTTGATATCTTATGTTGATATCTTTTGTTGTTTACATCTTATGTAGGCCACTTCAACATTTTTGTCGGTGATCTTAGCCCTGAAGTTACAGATGCTACTTTGTTTGCATGCTTCTCAGTTTATCCTAGTTGCTCGTAAGCTTTGGTTTTTTGGTTTTTTTGTTTTTTTTTTTGCCTCTTTGCTTTGACATAAGATTTAAAACAGAATATGGTATCAGAACTACCATTTATGTTGATGCTAATTTGATATCTGCGCTGTCATTCATAGAGATTCAAGGGTTATGTGGGATCAGAAGACTGGGCGTTCAAGGGGGTTTGGCTTTGTTTCTTTCCGAAATCAGCAGGTGATGAGATAGCTTATATGATATTTATGACTACCTTTCTTTCATTTGTTTCTGCTTGTTCTATTCTAGCTTCAACGCCTATGTATGACTCTTCCTTTTTATTTTTCTTTTGGCCAGGATGCTCAAAGTGCGGTAAATTATTTGCCTTTTTTCTTTTTTTCATTACATTCGCAAATTTTACAGTTTCTGCATATCAGCATAGAAACAGCTACAAGCAAAACAATTTAGGGCTAAAAATTCTCAAGTTGTTTTTAATAGGATTTATGCACAAATTGAAGCCATTAACTAATACAAACTATTTTTTGCAGTATTTTAGTATAAGATATTTCACATACACTTACCATTCCATTCATAAGGTTTTAGTACTACTGATATTTTCATGATAACGTGAAAAGAATTAGTGGCCGTTCATGTGATTGGCCCCTTTAGTAGATGAAATTACAATGATCTATCAAGATTCAATAATTAGGATCTACATATAATTAGTTCATATATTACGTTCTTATCTCAATGGTAAATTTGGTTGTATAGCTCTCAGAAGTTCCCCAAAAACCCAAAAAGTATGAGAATATATTAGGATACTAGGAAAGGTGATATTAGGAAGTAGCTTTTTATCTATTGCACGAGTATTATGTTTTCTTTCTTTCTGGTTCACCATTGTTACTTTGCAATTACTTGTGTAAATTGAAATCCTTATAATTTTAAATTTTAGGAAAGTGGCTTGGCAGCAGACAAATCCAGTGCAACTGGGCAACAAAAGGCGCTGGTGTTTGATGACAAGCAGAATTCAAATTCCAAAACTGTTGTTGAACTGACAAATGGAACATCAGGTCTAGATGATGAATGATGTAGTTTATGGAAGTTATCATGGTCAAAGAAACTGTTGTTTATGTGGAAGTTGTAAACATAAGTTTAAACTTCTTTAAGCATGATTATGTTCTTTTCTGTTCTGTTTTTTTCTTTTTGGAAGACTATTTTTAAAATGTGAATTTTTTCTTTACTGCCATCTTGAATAATGATCATGGTTGTTGAGTGTGAATATATTTCTTTGAAAATTTAATGAATTCTTTCATTACAGTCATGGTAATTTGTTTTGTTGTCTTGTGTTTAGAATTTAGAATTCATTCTGTTGGAAACGCTATTTTATAATTGGCTTTTATGTTTCACATTTATATTTCGTGGATATGATAGAACTAAATAGGTAGAAACTTAAATTTGAAACTAGATAGAATTAATGAGTTAGGAATTGTATTAGTGTGCGCTAGTGCGCTAGTGCGCTAGTGCGCAGTGATTATTTTTATTCACACTTTTTTTAATCACTTTTTCAGTTTTTATCACGCACAAAAAGTGTAGTCGGTTATGCGAAATCGATTTAACAATCATAATAATTTTATTTTTAATCACGCTTTTGGTTATCTTTAATCATGCTTTGGTTATTTTCAATCATACTTTTCAGTTTTTATCATGCACAAAAAGTGTGGTCAATAATATAAAACTGAGATTTTAAAGTTTTAACAATCACACTAATTTTATTTTTAATCACGTTTTTTTATATTTTTAATTACTCACAAAAAACGTGATAAAAAATTTCGACTTTAGATCACACTCATATACACCACGCTTGAAAAAGCGTGATTATAATCTTATAATCACACTTTTAAAGCGTGACGTTTCAAATGTTTTATAGTAGTGATGGAGATTGCAGGATTTATCTGTGAATAAATTTTCTCTCCCACTTAAATTTTTAAAATATTTTTTAGGGTTATAAAAATCTGTTTAATT
>JAULJZ010000018.1:7394614-7408885 GCA_032270985.1 Heliamphora pulchella | reverse complement strand
GGTGGGGGAGGGAGGGAGGGAGGGGGGGAGTATTCTATTGATGAATCCATCCTTTAGATGGAGTATACTGAAAGACAAAATCTCTTAAGGAATGTAGACAATTGATATTCTCATCGATCCAAGATAGTAACATTATGCTGTAGCCTCACTATAGACATAAGGAATGAAAGAGGACATGATCCTCTTTTTTTTTTTTACGTAGCAGATAGTAATGGAAATATTAGAGCTTATGTTCCTTTTAGACAACGAGAATTTAAAGTATATATGTAACTGTTGAGTTCTAAAGTAAAACTACGGGGAGAATGCAGACATGCTCAATGGGATTAAATTCCTGAATAAGTTCATGGTAATTTGGAATCCAGAGGTATTTCCTAGTGCACACCAAGGGGTCAATTTTCTTCTGGGCATGTTTCATGTGCTTTGCTCTTCTTCTTCAAGCACATCTGGTATGGTGCTAAAACACCATCCAGAGATAATCTTGCGGGCATTGACTAGTTTGTATGCTCAAGTGGTATTTGAAGCCATTTCGAAGACTTGGAGATCCAAATACATGGAAACAAATGGTCTGACTCCTCCATGTCAAACACAAACTGCCACAGTTATTTGTTTATTGCAACAAATCCAGATGTGTATCAAAAGATCTTACCTTCAATGAATTCAGATTTGAGTCAAAAAGGACCTGCCTTTGACTTGTCAAGACCAGTAAATGGAGATTAATCATTACACTTTTTTATGGCTTCCATTCAGTGTAGTATGGCCAAAAGGAGACAAAGATATATGTGTATTGATCAAGTGACGATATATTTTTTAAAAATATTTTGTTAAGTCATTTATTACTGCAAACCATAGTTGTCAAATCATGAATCCAAATTTTAGTTTTGCAAATCATGAATCAAATCGAGAATCGTAAGATTCAGCATAAACTATAAATATGATATTAAACACTTCTTATGTATGAAATAAAATAAATAAAGTGACTATTGACAAATTATATAATAAAAACATAATTACACAATTTAATTGAGAAGGTATTTACCTTCATCATAATTTATTTTGGCTCAAATCTAATCCAATATAAGATTTCTTAAAAATCATTGTATATTCTCTTTTGAAATTCATAAAATGGACAAAAAAATTTAAAAGAATAGAATAACAGGAGAGAGAAAGAGACTCTTTCATTAATCATAATATACTTTCAAACATGTCTTGGACTCTTGTGCTTATTGCTAATAAAAAAGTTCAAAAAAGAATTGTATAATTGTTGAGTCTAACTGATATAGCCAATATATTATATTAAACTATGATTGTTTTACCAAAATAACAATAAAAAATTATTGAAAATGTTATAGTCACCTTTTAAATTTTTAAAAAATATATCTTGACATTTTTCACCTAAATTGAATCTGTCTTATTATGTTCTGTAATCACTAAATGAACAACAAATTATGCATGATTATATCTTATTTTTTATAACAAACACATTAAGTGTATTATAGTATTTTCATAATAAAACAAAGGTGCTAAATAAAGGTTCAGGATTTATTGGATTTAATAATTTTAAGAATTAAATGAATCGTAAATAGTGAATTGACTCGTGAATCGATCCATGAATCGTAATATTCATCATGATTCCATCACAAAATAGATTCACTTGCAGATTCATATCGATTTATGCATGAATCGTGAATCGTAAGATTTGATAACTGTGCTGCAAATGTAAAAGGAACAAATGCTTACTTTACTAAGCCATAATGCAAGCCAGATGCTTCCAAGGGAGCCAAATGAATAAAATACAGATGGCCATCCAAAGTTGTGAATTAAAATGGGAGAGAAAGCCAATCCTGTAACAGAACCAAGATACATGCCACTGTATACAAGTGCAAGTGATCTGCTTCTCTCTGAGACGGGAATCCATTTAGAAAGTATATTATTCATGGCAGGCATGGCGACGCCCTGACAAGAAAATACACCAGTTCTTCAAATAATAAGATCCTATATCTAGGTCTGGGAACTAATGAATAATGTTAAATATACTAAAATTTACCACTTTAAATATCAATAGAAAGCAAGAAATATCTTAAGCAACAAAATTGTATGAACGACACAAGTAGCTTGGTTCCATCCAATTTGCTTGGTTATGGGAAAAGATTGTCATTGTCTGTTAGAAAGATCACTTGTGAAGCTAGCATATCATTATGTTTTAGTAAAATAATAGGATCCTAAACAAGCACAGGTACAAGCAGCAACAATGTAGCACAGTTCCATTAAGTGTGTTGACATACAACAGGACAATCCCATTCAAACTTTGACAAATTTTAATACTATAGTAGTTTTATATGTCGGGATAGATTAAGCAATGTGTATTTATCAAAAAGTGGGGAAAAATATTAAGCAATGTAGTGGCAACCACTTTGTCAGACAATGAAAGCTTGAGCAGTTAAGTGTGCGAAGGCAAAGTCAATTATAGGTTGGCTGTTTACTGCAAATAATGCCAAGGATTAGACCATTAACCAGTGTACCCCTCCAAAAGCACCACATAGGAAGATGAGAGCGATGGTAGCATCCGGAATGAACATTGCATAGCAGCAAACTTAAGTATTGATTCAATCTGGTGAGTCAATTTACCAAAACAAAAAAGATTACACCTTAATTGAAGAAACAAGCAATTGTCCAGATGCTTGGAAGCATCAAGGTATATTGTAATGTGAGGGGAGCCATTTCTGATGAGTGGTATGAAGTGAATCTTAGAAGAACCACATCCCAAGGCTCTTCAATGATTGGCCTACGTGTCATCTTAAAACAATTGTGTTTTTGTCATCTTGAAAATTATCGGAGTGTCCTGATAGGATTTTAACCTGTTAGAAACTTCTCATCATTATGCAATCTCGTGGAAGCTTCAGTTTTGTATGTGTACATTTGTTGTGTAAATTATGCAAATGACATGCATGTTTTTGTGTGCTTCCATTAGTTGATTGTCTACATATACCATTTTTCTTCACGGTTCATCCTGAAAAAAACTCAGGTGGGTGGTACCGTAATCTACATACAATATCTTTTTCACAACGAATAAACTTTCATTGAACTAAATTTTGGCAACTACTGGACTGCTTATAGGGAGCTTGTCTACTTGACAAGATAATTGGATCCACCGACCCAATCATAACATAGACTCTCTCTGAAACTATTTGCTTTTACACAAACATGTTCTGGGAATATAAAGTAGTTATCATCGGAAGAATACCAAAAATCCTCAAAAAGTGAGAACTAGTAAGACAATGCTTCTTTGCAGTCAAAACAAGACTGCGGAACCTTCAGCTTCGCATTTCACGAAGAAAATTGCAGCATTAGGCATATAGAATTTTTTAGGCAATCAATGTTATCCATCAACCCTACACCGGAGCTTCATGGGCCCAATGCTCCATTTCGTAAGGAAATCAAGTCTAGTTTGCAATATTCAGTTTACAACCCTAACTACACCAATAACACCATCTAAAGGTATACTAGATTGAACTGAATTTATGCAAGATTATTTTTAGAACCAAAGAATGGGAAAAAAGTTGGAATCATCAAATAATTCACGAGGTATATCCATCTAGTTCAGTAAGCCATAAAAGCACCAAAAAGTAGCATAAGAAGAGGCCAACCTCACCAATTCCCATTAAGGCACGCATGATAAGTAAGAAAGGGAGACCAATCTTAGCAGCAATAGGAGTCAAAACTGTTGCAACTGACCACCAGACCACTCCAAAACCCAATACCATTTTCCCACCAATTTTATCTGCCCAGATACCTCCGACAATCTATTTGCCAAAGGAAAAACAAAATCCAGTGAGTAGAAAAGGCTGGCAAGTGTTAAGTTTTGATCTTTCAAGTAAATCTCATTCATAGCCTAAGCCCATAGAAAGTGCTTTGTTTTTCAAAGACCAAATCCACAAAGAAATGAAAGAGCTGGGACATTAGCTTATTGAGGGCAATCAATAGTCGATAGGTCTTTCAAATCTACAATCACCAAACTGTGCATATTACAATTTGTCCACAGACTTAGATGGGTACCAGAGATGAACATATTCAAAACCGTGACAGTTGAAAAATTGTACCCAGGTAAAAGGACAAGAATGACCTGTAATAACTAATAAGTGATAAAATAGAAAGGAAGAAGAAGGGTTGTGTTTATCTGTGTGCTAGATATATCTGCATTATAGTTCAAAGTATCAGTGTTGATAAAATGTGTGACATTTGAGTATAAGAAACCAGTTCTGAGCTAAGTTTTTTTGATAAGCAAGCAAGAGAATACAAAGAAGGCATTGGGAGAATGCCACTCATATACAAAAAGTCTGCAAGAGAAGGATTAGTAAATATCTCTACAAAAAGGGAGTCATCCCAGAGACAAAGACTATAAAAAAATCTACCGCAAAAGAAATAAGATCTCCTATGACACTTGTCTGGAGATTAACATTAAGACAAAGTTGCCTGTGGTGCTAGCAAAAAATTCCCAATACTTGAGAGTCAAACCTGAGTGAGAAGATAGCCCCAGAAAAAAGAAGACTGAATGAGACCAACTGTTGCACTGTTCCAGTTAAACTCCTGCGACATTGGAAGTATTGCAATGCTCATGTTTACCTAAAATGAAAATTTATAGTGATTAGCATAAAGAAATATGATCTCAATATAGTAAAAGTTCCTTGCAACTACTTGGAAAATGAAATATTCTCAATGAAATTTAAAAATGACAAGTAAAATTTAAGTGGAATAAAGATGACCTATATTAAGTTTGGAAGGCTCCACATTTCAGATCAATAAATTATGAGGAAATACTTGAATATAACTCACTCTGTCCATGTTGCATAGCAAAAAAGCGGCAAAACAGAGCAGCACTATCACCCAGCGCTTTGGAAACTGCACCCACCAAGGTTCTGTTTTTTCCACACCTTCCACTAAAACAACTTTATTTAGCTCCTCTGGTGAAGGAAATGAGTCCACATCTGTTTCAGTAAGGTCATATTCTCCAGATTTATAGTCAGCACGGGTCATATTTAGTTTTACATGCTTTGGCAACTGGCGTTGCCAGTGACTAATCCCAAGCTTATCCAGCTTTCTTGGTCGCTTGCCACGAGAGGGAGTTGAAGCAAGACAGCATTCACAAATTCCTCTGATTCTTTGCCTAGGATTAATGCTCTCAAATTTTTTGCCGAGGTGCTGGGACATTGAAAGAGGATGCTCCCCATCATCCTGGAATGTTGCGTTTGATCTCAGAGTTTTACCATATGAAGGACCAATAAGGCAAAAAGATGGACTATACGAGTATATAAATAAAGAATAGCTTTCCCTTCGAACACGTAAACTTTTGTAAAACGTGTTTGTGCGCACATACTGTCCAGCACCAAAGCCTGACCACTCTCCTCGGCAATGTGCTTTAGCTTGTTCTTTTTGATGTACTTTTCCTGCCAATACAATTAAGTTTACATAAGAAACATATGAAAGGGCTCTTGACTTGAACATAATTTAAAGTGTAGAACAATTATAATCGACAAAACATAAAACTTGATTGAATCCATTATGCAATGAAATGAACTCATTAATATTCTGAAGAATTTAAAGATTTTTCCTTTAGGGGGAAAGTAGAATTCACATATTTTTCAGCATTGCTAAAACAAAATTACAGACTTATAGGTCATTCGTCAGCAAACCATTCCTTATTATTTCTCAAATCATCTCAAAGTTCCAAAATTTTCCTAGGATCAAGATTCTCTAAACGCCAATCACCAGAATGCAACATCACATGAAACTGAACAATCATCAATCACCAGAATGAAAGATTGCATGAAACTGAACACATGTTAAGTGTGTACCAGCATTTGTTGCAGCATTGTTTCTCCAGAAACAAGCATAATGAGATATATAAAATTAGCTTTACAGACCATAATGGATCTGCATACCTATTCAAATAGATCGTAAGCATTCTTTTTGGTTGCTAGGCCAAAGTAGCATGAGCATAATGGATATGCATAAATTGTTAGGCCAAATTTGACCACCTATACTTCTGTTTGACTAAAATTCCCACTAAGTAATCTGAATAGGGATAAGAATAATAGAGAAAAACCTATTAAATTGGATGTTCCTTTCTGATCTTATTTCCAACGTTCGTACCAATTGATTTGGTTGAAGTTTCATGAAACCTAGCAGAAGTCCATTATGAATGAGCTTTAAGAATACACATAATAAAATCAAGACTACATATAGCCATTTTTTTTCCTTCTTTTTGTGTCCTTATACATGGTATCACAAATGTATGGAAAATAATGCATTTAACATATGTATATTTTAACTTGTAAAACCCACATTTAGGTAAATATATACACTCTTATTATATCTAAAACCATAGTTATCAGAATTTTATAATTGACGATTCAATTCATGATTTGATTTACAATATATATATATATATAAATTGATACGAATCTAAGAGTTAATTTTTTTAATGATAAAATTGTGATAAATCCTACGATTCAAGAGTTGGATTCACTATTTACAATTTATCTTATTCTTAAAATTATTAACTTCAATAATTTTTGAACTCTCTATTTATCACCTTAAAAAAAAATGCCTTACACACAACTTAGTGTGTTTATTGTGAAAAATAAAAATTAAACATGCATAAGTTATTGCTCATTTCTCCTTAGAGGATTTAATAAGAACAAGGCAGATCTTAACTCTTTTTTTTCTTATTTCTCTTCTAGGTGAGAAATATCAAAATACATATTTTTAAGATGTTCAAGATATCACTTTCAATATATTATTTATTGTTATTTTAGTGAACCAACATAAAATATGATGAATCATTGGGCTCTTAAGATTTTACAACATATTTTCTAAACTATTTTTTTAGTAGAAATTAACATAGACATGTTTTAAACTTTTTTTGTACATCAAATGAGAATATATAATGATCTTTAAGAAATCTTATTGTTGTTTGGATTTCAGCCAAAATCTCTTGTGATGAAAGCAAACGTCTTTTCAATTAAATTACGTAATTATGTTCTTATTGAATAATTGTATTAATATTAATTTATTTATTTTATTTTGTACAAATAAAGTGTTAAAACATCATCACTATAGTTCATGCCAAATTTATGATTCTCGATTCGATTCAATTTAATTCACAATTTACAAAATTAAGATTTCAATTTATGTTTTGACAACTGTCTAAAACCATCTTCAATCACCTAATAATCCTCGTGAAAAATATGTCCAAATTTCAAATGTATTATGCATTTTTCTAATTGACAAATAAATATAATCTCATCACCTCTCATTTTTCCGCTCACACTTGTACTATTGTCATTTCTGCCTAATTTAATTAATTTCATGTTATCTTTAGTGTAACAATTTCGTTTCCCTTTCTTTTTTCTTTTTTGGGAGGGGGGATGCAACCATGATTTTCAGCTCAGCTCCAGAAAAGATAAGTAACCAAAACGTACACAACTCTACTGTCTTCCACTGCAAAAGAAATTTAGTTCAAACCCAATAATAATAATAATAATAATAATGATAATTGTAGTGGTAAAAAACTAACAAAGGGATTAAGCTTAACCAAACACCCCATAACCGTGGGTTAGGGGTAACAAAACAAAGCTGAGGGGTAAGCCCTCTCACTCTCTATAAAAAAGGCCCTTCATCAAAAGCAAAGGTATAATCTATCACTTCATCCCTCTAAATATTTTGTCTCTCAAGACCTATTTAACTTGGGTGTCGGAGGGCCTCCCACCGGCCACCGGCCGGGAGGCTTGTTTGGTAGGTACGCCGTCATGGAGCATCTGGGGGCTCGGTCGTCTTCAACCTCGTCAGGTTCCTAATCACCAATTTGAGGATAAGAGTAATCTTGGTCCTTTCAATTGGCGCCGTCTGTGGGAACGAAGGAACCGACGAGGAAAACAAGCTTGGCCAAGCTCGGCGAGGCTCAGCTAAGCTCGGCAGAAACAATGATCATCTCTAATGGCTTGGATCTACTCCAAAAAAGCTAAGTGAAACACACACTCTCTCAAGAATTTTAGATATAACCTTTTATGTATATCGTGTATCATATGAATTGAAGAAAACTACAGCGGAACAAAAAATATATATATATATAGATCTAGAAAAATCTCCAAGTTTAGAGATCTAAAATGTTTTATTTTTACCAAAAATCGTGGAAAAAGGGCTCAGCCAGGTGAGCATGATCCAGATCCAAAAATATATGAAATCTATCTATAAAAAAAAAAAGAAAAAAAAAGCTCAAAAAGAATATAGAGAGGATCGGGAAAATAAGAAAAAATTCAAATGTGTAGATTCAATCTTTTCTCTCTAAAAAGGCTTTTCTCACAAAACCCGTAAAGAGGAAGAAAGAGAAGTGACACCACCATCCTTGTCTAGAAAGTCATGCTTTTAAGTTTTGATAAGATGAATCAAACGGATAATGATAAAATACTTCTTCCTAACATCAGTGGCTCTAACTCTTTCGTTTTCCCTTGAGTGATCAAACAAGAGCAACTCGGTTTGTGTTCTCAAAAACTAGCTCGACATGGGAAGATCAGACGAGTTTGGATCTGCAATGCGTAGGACAAAAGATGGGTTGGAATCTTCGAAAAGCCTGTTTGGGGTTTTATTCTCTCTCTTTTAAGACCATGGTTGAAGATGGGGGCTCTCTCTCTCCTTAGATCTGAGAGAGCACAACAAACCCAAAAAACATGCTTGGGATTTTGATTCCCTTACAAGAGAAATGTTGTCAGTATGTCGACGACAAAAGCTTCTAAGCTGCAATTTTCGGCGTCCGGTGGTCGAATAATTCCTCCGGCAGTCACGTGAAGAAGAAGATAGCTCTAGGAAGGACATGATTTTTGGGCTTGAATGGACGTGACTTTGGGTTTGGGGAAGTTTCGTCCATGTGACAAGTCACGGGATTTTGTCAATATGCCCCAAAACCACTTAGCAGAGTCCACCGTTTTCTTTAAAACCACTTTGCTTTTTAAAGCTTTACACAGCTGGCTCCTGACACAATCTACCCACTTCGTACTCTCGCCATATAAATCACTGTCTACGCTCTTGATTTGGTTTCCTTCCCCGAGGCTGTCAACTTCAAATGAGAAGCAATTTATTATCGCCTTATGTTTAGCTCAGTCTTGGAGCTTCGTAAACTTTATCTTGATGATTGCAGATCAGCCACGACCTCTCGAGGTTCGACAAAGCTCCATAGGTCAGAGAAGCCCTCAACTATAGTTTATCTCGGAGCTCGGCGTACAGAGCTCGGCTTCATGGGGTTCAGTATGCTTGATTCTTCAAATCTTGGCTTGCTCGGCGAAAGCACCGGGTGTGCTCGGGTTGCAACAGCAAAATCTCTAACGGTTGCACACCTCAGCACCTTGGGAACATGCCAACCGTTCTAGAGCACGGCAATCAGTTCCAATCTTGAGCTCGGCAATCCCCCATTTGAGCTCGGCTTCTCCCATCTTCGAAGCTCAGAAAGATGGTCCTGTAACTGCGAAAAAAGCTCCAACAGCAGCTTAACAATTGAAAGTCAATGATGGGTTCTCGGCAAACTCGTATTGCAACAGCAAAAGAATGCAATATAGTCGTGCTATTAGAATTCGAATGAGAACCAAAATCTCAGCTACGCAAGCTTGGAGTCTCGATGCTCGGCATAGGTGGTTGGCTCTGAAGCTCGGCGTCTTCTTGTTGCTCGATTGCCCAGTTTGTTGCTCGGCAAGCTCCTCACTATAGCCTCTCCATGCTCGGCATGATCTCCTTAAGTGACAAGAGGTTTCTCTCTCCATGCTCGCTGTCGAGATTATATCTTTCATCGTCATGAACACAAAACATCAAAAGCTCGGCTCGTTCGGTCAGAGCTCGGCATGTTCAAAACAACTCAACAATTCAAACTTCCCCACTTGATTGATGCCCTATCACATGAATTTTTCTAATTTCTGAAGTACCTGTGTTGGTGGACACTCCGCAAAGGGTATGGGGTGACTTCTTTGTGCAAGCAGATGACTCCAGCCCACAGTCCACGCTCGCACTTCGTCCCTCTCTCTTTCACTGGTGAACCAAGCAGATGACTCCAGCCCACAGTCCACGCTCGCACTTCGTCCCTCTCTCTTTCACTGGTTTCACCCAGCGTCTAAGCTCGGCGCTAAGGAAAGGAGTTCGGGTCTTGGGGGGAGAGCTTGGGTCTTGGGAAGAATTTGGCGCTTCATGGTTGTGACTGGGGTAGGTGTGGAGCTCCCAATTGGTCATGATCTAGATGTATTCTACAATAATCTGCTTGAAGGTGTTAGTGGCATAAGTGAAATAAAGGCTTTTGACTGTGCTCGATATCCAACGATGATTGCCGGAGAGATCAAGTCTTTCTCAACAGATGGATGGGTTGCACCCAAACTTTCCAAAAAGATGGACAAATTCATGCTTTACATGCTAGAAGCTGGCAAGGAAGCATTGGCAGATAGTGGAATTATAGAAGATGTAATGAATGAATTAGATAAAGCTAGATGCGGGGTTTGGATTGGCTTGACTTCACGGCTTAGCCCGGCGAAGACCACTTGCTTCGGATGCTTTCTGGAGTACTCTTTCAGATCATCCTCAAAGCTCGGCTTCTCAAGCTCTATAGTTTGGATAGGGTGGATCCGGACCCTGGAGGCTCTCTCACTCTAATTGACAACCACCCTGATGTCTTTGACGTCTAATCCACAAGCAGCAACATCAAAAGCTACATCATAGCAAGAGCTAAGTGAAATGTTTATCTCATGTTTCGTATGTGCATGTTCATATACATACGTATATAGAATTTCTTATTTTTATAGAAAGATATTTTTCTCACTGCTTACAAACAATATGACTATAGTGCACTAAACGCATCCCATGCTGTCAAACAGCTTGCAATCCTAAGGGTGTGTAGCAGAGACAGAAACTAAGCAAACAAAATCATTTGCGACAAAGCTCCAGTGATTGCTCAACATAGTTGGTCGGCCACAGTGATTGCTCAGCATAACAATGCTTGTCCTCGGCAAAAATGGGTGCCCAAGTAAATGCATGAAGATTCCTGTTCAGGAAAACCTCTTGGAATAAAACTGCGAGTCATCGGCCACTCAGCCAGTAACGAATTCTGGGATAGAATATGGCTGCCCTGCTCGGCATCAATTAAAAATCATTTCTCAACACCTCAATTCGGCAATGCAAACCTTCGGAGCTCGGCACACTTTGGAAACTCAGAATCTGTGTCGAGCTGTCAGGCCTCTCAACTCAGCGCGTGGTTAGTCACGCCACATTTTCAAATCCTGACGATGGTCTCGCGGTGCTGCTGGGCAAAAGAGCTCTCATCCACGGCGAAGCTCAGCAAAGCTACAGCACCCTAACAACTCAACTCGGCTCTCCACACCTGGTCTAATTCCCAACTCAACAATTGAGCTCAGCACCATATCCTCATAGCAGTGCAATAACAGTCCTCCTTGGAGCTCGGCTGATTCTTAACTGCGATCCTCGAAGCTTGGCAAAGCTCTCAACTGTGGTTTCTCTCTCAACAGCAGCAAATCTCACATAACTCGGCTTTGCATGAATTCGCTTCACTGGAGCTCGGCGCAACTCCGCAACGCAACAACTCAGCATCCTCTTTTGCAGCTCGGCGGTCATGGCCAGTGCTTGGCTTGGTGCCTGGTAAGCTCGGCTTTCCCAACTCACATCGAGTTCTTACGTCTTCCCCGAACTCGACCTTAAATCACGGAGCTCAGCCGACCTCTCTCTTGCTAAGCCATTCAGAGGCTTGTTTCTTGGCATCAACTCGTTTGCTCAAGCTTTATATACCTCTCTCCAAGATTTCAGTCAGCATTTTTTGGCGACCTTCATTGCAATGTTTTAGGAGAGAGGTCATATTCCATCCAGAATGTCTCCACCTCAGCTCTGCTAGAAACACACTCTGTGCTGGAATAAGAATTGGGATCAGGCTGAAGCTGTTCGGAGCTCTAGCTCTAATTTTGGGTACATTTCTTCTGCTGAACCAAGGGTGTCTTTGGATTCTGCGCCAAAGATTGATGAGAAAAGCTTACATGATCTACTCAAGAGAAATAAGAATAGAAGCAGAGGCATCAAGCAACGAAGCAACTCGACAGTCTTTGAAGCAAAAGCTGAAACTGTAGAAGCCATTGGCGAGGTTAAAACCTTGGAATCTGCTCGTGCAAAAAGTTAAGAAAGGAGCTGAAGATTCTCTCAAATTCACAAAACATGAGCAAGAAAAGCTCTTGCAAGAATACAGAGGAGGAACAAAAGCCCTAGCTCAGCTAGGCAAGAAAGTCCCAGTTGGCTTTCGGGTCAAGCCTAGGCAAGAAAGTCCTATCTCGGTTAGGCAAGAAAGTCCCAATTGGCCTTCGGGTCAAGCCTGGGCAAGAAAGTCCTAGCACGGCTAGGCAAGAAAGTTCCAGTTGGCCTCCGGGTCAAGCCTGGGCAAGAAAGTCCTATCTCGGTTAGGCAATAAAGTCCCAGTTGGCCTTCGGGTCAATCCTAGGCAAGAAAGTCCTAGCACGGTTAGGTAAGAAAGTCCCAATTGGCCTCCGAGTCAAGCCCGGGCAAGAAAGTCCTATCTCGGTTAGGCAAGAAAATTCCTAGTTGGCCTCCGGGTCAAGCCTGGACAAGAAAGTCCTAGCTTGGCTAGGCAAGAAAGTCCAAGTTGACCTCCGGGTCAAGCCTGAGCAAGAAAGTCCTAGCACGGCTAGGCAATAAAATATCCCAGCCGACCTAGAGTCAAGCCTGGGCACCAAAGACTCTCAAGTTCATTTGGATTTCTCTCTCTAGAAGTCATCAAAGACTCTCACCCTCCAACACTTCATATGTACGTGAGAATTCAGATTTGGGGGCTTCCATTAGATCAAACTCCCTCTCAATGCTCGGCAAAAGCCCCCAAACCGCAGCGGCTCACTTCTTATCTCAAGCTCGATACAACTCGGGAACTTATTTCTCAGTTTGGTCGTGTCTCGTTTATGACTTTTTGGTGGATCGGCCCGGCAGCTCAGCGGTTTGAGTGATCCACAGTTCAGTGTAATAATGAGAACGAGACGGTTGTACCTCCTCGGAGCAGTGCAACCCAGTGTTTGTTGCTCTGTCCCAATGCACGGCATCACAGCCACCCGCCACTTGGAGTTCGGCGGCCTGATTTATTTGGCACATGGTTGGCACCTCCACAGCTCAGACTTACTCTCTTAAAGCTCGGCATCTACGGCCTCTCAACAGCATGGCCCTTTGCTTAGAGCTCAAAACCCAGTGTCTCTCTCCTAACAATAACGTCAGTATTCTCCATTTCTCCAGCATCATACTCGACTATTGAAAGTCCCCCACGACAACAAAACGTTGTAGATTTTGATCACTACTCTTTGAATTATTATGAGAACTGTTTGGATAATCTCTCCCATCTAGATTGCTAGTCTGAGGACAAGGTAAATACAGATTCATTGACTGACAAGGAGAAAGCTTTGTTATCCTTATCAAAAATAGGGTACACGTTGGAAGAGGCCTCAATAGCTATGGATAGGTGTGGTCTGGATTCCTCAATTATTGAACTGATAGACTTCATATGTGTTGCTCAAATGACGAAGGCAGCAAATGCCTATCAAACATGCCAAAATTACGCAAAAGATGGCAAAGAACACATCAAATGCAAGAAATGTCATAGCCAATTGGTATAGGCGTGAAGCAGCGAGCAAAAGAATGCTATCACTGAATCGAACCCGAGCTAGGGAAATCAGGCTAGCTCGGTTTAGCCCCCAATCTTCTCGGAACATCGGTAACTCTCCCGTGTTTAGTTGCCGAAGGCGTTCAGCAAGCGCCTTCTCAGCAACTAAAGTGGGGACTAAGCCTGTACTCGTTGTCTATCTTCCG
Source organism: Heliamphora pulchella (assembly GCA_032270985.1). Taxonomy (NCBI): domain Eukaryota; kingdom Viridiplantae; phylum Streptophyta; class Magnoliopsida; order Ericales; family Sarraceniaceae; genus Heliamphora; species Heliamphora pulchella. Next base: position 7,394,995 of record JAULJZ010000018.1, on the reverse strand, counting down.
TTATTATTTACCGAAAGAAGAGTTCTCCTCACTATGTTCTGTTGAACAAGGCACGCCAAAACCCTAGCACGGCTAGGTACAAAAAGCCCTAATTCGGCTAGAAGTTGAAAGATAGCATAATTCAAAAGAGTTTTTTGACACAGACCCAAGATATATGAAGCTTTCCACCTCCTCCTGACAGAGCATGTAAAAGCTGAGGGCTAATTGTAGTGATAAAAAACTAACAAAGAGATTAAGTTTAACCAAACATCCCCTAACCGTGGGTTAGAGGTGTTGGGAGACAATCCAACGCCAAAAAATATATATATATACATGCTCGGTGATCCAGAAAATACATCTTTATTAACTTTCAACAATTACAATAATCTGAAATTACAGAAA
>JAULJZ010000018.1:7338668-7377589 GCA_032270985.1 Heliamphora pulchella | reverse complement strand
TTTGACATGAATCTGTAGGTTTCAAGTTGAGCTAGGCTCATTTGAGCCTCGATCAAGTCGGGCCCAAATTATACTCTTAACTATAACACAAATGAGGTCGAGTTGGGCTCAAATTACACTCTTAACTACCACACAAATGAGTGCAAAGAGGAAAAGAAGAACAACTGAACACGTCAGCAAGGATGGATGCCCCTCGGACTAGTGGGGCTAGTACAAAAATACTATTAGTACCTTTTACTATTGCATTTGTTGTGACCTGTGCCAAAGTGCAAAAATGTAAAAATATCATTAGAACTTCTATATTTTTTCAATCATTGCATTTAATGTGTCCCGCAAAATTATATATATTTCTTTAAATATATAAGTCAAGAACGAGCTTTCCTTTTTTGGGAACTATTAATCCACTCATTTTTTTTAGTACAACTATGGATCGCATTAAGTACTTATAAATGCATAAAATCTTGTATATATGAATTGAATTTCTAAATCTAATCCACTTCAACAGTTCAAAAACACGTCGCAAAGACATAATTGTGAACGGGTCGGGCTCCCCATTTCTTCTTGTTTTTCTAATCTTTTTTCTTCGCTATGCTATTGTGCACGGGTTGGGCTCTCAATTTCTTCTTGTTTTTCTAATTTTTTTTCTCTGCTATGCTATCTTAGGCTCTAATTGGCAACTTGGTAAAAAGCAAAAAATGCAAAAAAGTCAATCTTGTTCATTTGGTAAAAAAATAAAAAAGTTAAAAATAAAAAAGTCAAATTAAAATACAAACTCTCAGAATATTTAAATCAAACGCCCACAATTTTTAAAATACAATAATAGCACTTATTCATAATTTATTTATTATCACTACCAATTACATATAATTATTAATATTAAATATATAAGAAGGTAAAAATATTAATTTTGAACAAAAAGTAAAAAAGCTATTTTTTTTACCCAAATAGTTAACTTCAAAAAAGCTAAATTAAAAATTAAGTTACTAAACAATTTACTTTGAACTCAATTTAATTTTTCAACTAACAACACCAAAAAACAAAAAAATTAATTTTAAGATAGTGACCAATGGAGCCTTAATGTAATTGTATCAACCATCAAAAAACGAGATAGGATATACCGTCTAAATGTGAACCCTCACAAATCGATTACAAGTTACAATTACCTCAGTGGTCTCATAAGAGGCTTAGTTAAACAATTTCAAACAAAAAGAGGCTATTACATTTTTAGTGAGAAACTCATTCCATCCCCCCTCAAAAAAAAAACAAAAAAAAAAAAATTACAATGATAAATCTGTGAAAAGATCTTTTCATTCCACCCAAAAAAAAAAAAAACAAAAAACTTTTTCATAAAGAGAAAAAAGATCATTTCCTATTTTTATTGTGTTGTTTCTTATCGTATCACATTTTGTTTTGCAATATTTGTGAATTACTTCCTCACCTCAATTTTTGATTTGCAATTTTAGATTAGAAAGACTTAAGTGCAAAATCTAAATGATATAACTTCTAAAATTAAGATTTTATAAATTTATAAGTAATTCTATAATTTAAAATTGTGGGCGTAATCATACTGAACTAGGTTAAATATTTTTATACACGACATGCATTCTCCGCCAGAAAAAGTAACAAATTCAGAAACTGCAATAATAATAATAATAATAAACGACGTGAGGTTCGCGGTAGTGGCTATTTTTCTCGATTCGTTCGTCCACATAGTCCTTCGGCAACATCATTGCCGCCCCCATCAAGATGAATGGCCACTGCAGCTGGAATCGGAGACAATATTGTTGATGCAGTGATTCGGCGTTGATGAGGGCTAAAGCTCCAAGATTGGGCAGGGACAGAAAGTGGGTCTTGCGAGATTGGTCGAAGATGGACGCGTCATGCTTTTTCTGCGGCGGCATCTCCATTTTGGATGTTAACTCACCAAGCTGCTTGAGCCTCCGTTGGCATCATAATTCGTCCACTCCGTCCTTTGGATCCATTTCCCTTTTAAACAGTGATAATCGAAGCCTAAGCGCCTTCTGCGATTATACTCTCTCGAAGACATTTCGATCCCAACAACACAACACCTCCAATTGTAGCAGTGGCACCAAGACAACAACTACTAAAAGAAGAAACCACAAGAACAAAAGCGATTCTCCCGCCAACAGGAACCTCATGGCTACTACTAGCACCATTGATACGTCTGCTGGTGGGTCGGCGGCATCGGCGGATGGAGATGCGTATACGCAGCGACAGCGACAGCAGCAGCAGCAGAAGCAGCAATCTTATGGGGCACAGAAGCAGTGTCCGACAGACGAGAAGAAGGACAGACCAGTTAACGTGCGTGCTCTGTATCAGAATGGAGATCCATTGGGGCGGAGGGATCTGGGTAAATGCGTTGTAAGCTGGATATGCCTGGGCATGAAAGCCATGGCCGCGGATTTCGCTCTAGCGGAGGTTCAGGGGGAGTTCTCTGAGTTCAGGCAGCGAATGGGGCCAGGTCTCACTTTCGTGATCCAGGCTCAGCCTTACCTCACTGCTGTCCCCATGCCCCTTGGCCTTGAAGCCGTATGCTTGAAGGCCTGCACCCCTTATCCCACCCTCTTCGACCACTTCCAGAGGGAGTTAAGAGACGTCCTCCAGGACCTGCAGCGCAAATCTCTGATCCACAATTGGCTGGAGACTGAATCCTGGAAGCTGCTCAAAGAGCTTGCCAATTCAGGTTCTCTCTTCAATCCCCCCTCCCCCCTCCCCTCTCCCCCTCCCAACACACACACACACACACACACCGAAAGAAAAACATTACGTACTTATCCACTTGTTTGTACTTTTGGAGCTCTACATAAGAGTTGGCCGTACATGGTGCATTTGCAGCTCAGCATAGAGCCATTGCACGCAAGGTTTCACAGACAAAGACTGTGCACCATGGGTTAGGGATGGAACTGGAGAAGGCCAAGGCTATTCAGAGCAGGATTGACAATTTTACAAAGCGTATCTCAGATCTACTTCGCATAGAAAGGGATGCAGAATTGGAGTTTACCCAGGAAGAGTTGAATGCCGTTCCTACACCTGATAAGAGTTCTGATTCGCCAAAGCCAATCGAATTCTTGGTTAGCCATGGCCAGGTTGAGCAAGAGCTCTGTGATACCATCTGCAATTTGAACGCAGTTAGCACATCTACAGGTTAGATAACTAATCTGCTTTTCACAATACTCGAAAAGTGATTTAATAGTCAAATTTATATTTACAGGCATTTCTTTTTTATATAAAAAACAGGATTAGGTGGAATGCATTTGGTGTTGTTCAGGGTGGAGGGAAATCACAGGTTACCGCCCACGACCCTTTCTCCTGGTGACATGGTTTGCGTGAGAACATGTGACAGCAGGGGTGCTGGAGCAACTTCTTGCATGCAGGGGTTTGTTAACACCCTAGGAGAGGATGGATGTAGCATCAGTGTGGCCCTGGAGTCTCGGCATGGTGATCCCACATTTTCTAAGCTCTTTGGCAAGAATGTGCGCATTGATCGCATTCCCGGATTGGCTGACGCACTCACATATGAGGTATTTGACTAAAGGTCCTCATAAATACAATTTGGGATCTGTGCGTAGAGGCAGAATAACTGCTCCTACATCCCAATAGCATTCAGTTTCTCATGTCCTTAGAGTGGTGGATACTGATGCTATCTATAGAGGCAATATAGGATAATAAAATACAGATAGTTTTTTGCCCTCAACTGCCCAACAATCTACTAGGATTTGCTTGAAACCACAAGGGAAGAAAGGAAACTATCAATAATTCATTAACCTTCAAATTCAACTGCCATGTCTCATAGGCTTTATGTTAGTGCTTATAATCTAAGAGAATTGATAAGAATGGAATATCTTTAAAAATAAGAACTGAATCAAGATGACTACCAATCTAATCAACATCATTAAATCCAATCTCATGCAAAATAGAAATAACATGCCACAAAAAAAAAAAAAAAATTCAACTTAAATGAACACGCGTGATATTAGGACGAGTTACAGTAAGGTAAATCAATTTCCCAACAAGTCGCCAGCAACAACCAATATCTGAAAAATGTTCTCCATATTTAGCATCAAGCTTAACAGTGGAGTCCATTAGAGTGTCAACTGATCGAGCCCCTAAAGAATATCAAGTACATATTCTTGTTGAGATCAAGTGATACCCTAAGAGGAATGAGCAACTTCAATCCTAAGAAATTAACGAAGAGTACCCAAGTCTTTAGTACGAAAGCATTGCCATAAATGATGCTTCTGATCCACAATGCCAAATGCCAAGGGAGTCATCTCCAGAGATAATTTAATTCATACACTTTAATTCATGGTGCTATGATGAAGTAAAATGCAATGCATGCCCAAAGAACAAATAAAACATTAATTTAGAAGCAACGAAAATTGAAAATTGGTCATTTTCAATGTGGGGCCTACTCATATTATACTTGATTGTGGTCACATTCTATGGTGTATTTGTTTTCTATCTACTTGTCGTCTTAACATGGGATGGAGCTCAGCTTCTTAACATGGGATCGGGGGAGGGGAGGAGGGAAAAGGCCCTACTTGCCTGCCTCCGTCCCCCCATGCTCATCTAGCCAATTGCTTTTAAGTTTTAACTAGTTTACATATATTCATGTAATTAATCTCGACTAGCAGAGCTAGTTCCTTCGCCAAGTCCATTAAATATTAAATCACAGTAAGGACCTCCTTAGCATTATCAGCAATTACATGATTGTTTCAAACCACATTTGTTTCAATCCCTTACAAAATAGAAGTGACGCACCACACAAAAAATGATGCCCCAACCACACTGAGAAGCCAGTGGACAACTTTCATTCCAGCAGTACAAAGTGTAGTGGCGAATCTAGTGAATTGGCAGAGGAACATGTGTATATCTACATATATAAGCATGCAACACTAATAGCCACATATATAAGCATGTGTTAAATTTAAGCAAGGGATAACTACCCGAAGCTTGCAGCGCCACTGATAGGTTCCAAAAGATGTAATTAATGTTGTTGTATCTCATCTTGCTGCACTATTTGCTGCTATAATGGCATAATACCTTCCAAGTCGGTTGGAGCTCCAAATTGCAAAGTTCCCTTTCCTTCAACTAATCTCCATATTTGCCAAGATCCCACAGAAAAATAAGGCCTCCACTTCTTACAAAGCTGTTTCATCTGTGACAGTCTTGGCAACTCTTCTAGACCATATAGAAGCTGCACTCCTTTCCGTACATCTATATCACTGACCGGCAAGATGTCTGGTCTGTGCAGTTAATAAAACCCTGTTATTGTATGGAATTGGCTCTTTGCTTCCCTCAAAGACCCATGCTCATCTAGTTACATGTTTTCTGAAGTTGAACCGCTAGGATTACATCCAAGATTTCTAGACATTGGTTATGGTGTTTTCCATCGATCTTAGCTTGGGTTACGTTATTGGTTCTTCATGTATAGGTTTTAGTAGGTTGATATAGGTTTTATTTGTCAATGACTTTAATTGTCCGAATGTGAAGTCAAAATCCCATTAGTGTGTAGACTACTATGAGTCTAAGTCTATTCATTGCTATGTGATGCTTCCCATTTAGGCCCTGATTGGCAAGAAGCCAAAAGGCGAACTTCGTTCATTTGACAAAAAAGAAAAAAAAAAAAGAAACCAAAAGCCAAAAAGTTACATAAAAATACTAATCCCTAGTGCAACCTATCCAAACTCTCACCCCATTCAAAAAGACAATAATACCCTACTTGATAACTTATTTACTACCAATGTCAACTATATATAATTGTTTTAATCAGCTATATAAAAGGATAATATTGTCCAAGCTGAGCAAAAAACAAAATTGCTGACTTTTTACCCAATCAACTAACTCCAAAAAAGCTAGATTGAAAGATAATTTATCAAATGACCTACTTTCAATCCAAAATAAACTTTTTGGTTAAAAAAGTACAAATGCAAAAAAGCTAGCTTTCAATTTAGTTACCAATTAGGGCCAATATAGATCTTTAAAGGTATGTTTGAGACCTTTGGAAGATTATTTGGATTTCTAAGGTGATCCTAGCTAATTTTTATGTGATTACTAGTTTATTCTTCTATTTTTATGACTTTTTAAAACCATATAAGCAAATCTTGTTGACCTTTTCTCATAATCTCAAAGCCTGACCTTATTCAATCTTAGTAGTAGCACCCTATGGAGAAAAAGCACTTTAGACAGAAAATTATTAAGAGTAGTTCACACATGTCACTAAACAAGGAGTAGAGGCAGTTATAAGAGAGGTTTATGCAGTTTCATCGGTAGAGGAAGGCAGTGGCTTTTCTCAGTGCTCGAGTACAATGGATCTGAAATGGCAAGGACAAAGGGAGTTGGATCTCCCATCTTCCTAACTAGTTGTAATTGATATACCTTACCCAGTTTATAGGGAAGAGGGTCACAAGACTCACACCTCACTCAATGATGTCTTATATCTCTTCATGTTAAAAGAGAATAATTTTTTAAGGTTTGTTATGAAGTTATATAGCTGTTCGGCCTTTTATTCATGAAAACCTATGATCATCGAAAGGCTAAGGCCAAAGTTAGTGGAGATGCTGCCCAACATTAGCAGATCGATTTCGCGAGGCCATAGAAACATCAATTTCATAGTTTTAGAAACAATTCAATCTACTAATTGTGTGGGCTTACCAAACCCATTTTAGGCTAAGATTTTCTTGCGATTTTATTTTGATTTTAATTTTCAAATTTGAGCCCAAATCAAATCTTTTCATTTTTAGTAGTTTCTGATTTTTCCTTTGTTTCCTGCTTTGATAATAAGTATTACCTTTTTGGTAAATTTCCTACTACGTATAGGATTTGTGGTTATAAATAGGGGTTGTAAGCCTTAGGATAATTCAGTTTTCAATTAATAAAATTTCTAGAGAGTGTTTCTCTTTATTTGTGTTTGTGTTAGAGGGAGTATCTCTAATTTCAAGCAGGCTCGTGAATTTCGGTGATAGTGTTCCTCTAGCTGATATGCTTCCGTACATTAGTTTGTATTAGAGCCGAACCTTTGTCTGTGACATGATTGCTGCATGGTGGCAACAAGTCAAACTTTCCCCAGTCAAGCATGGGAAATAAAAGATTAGCTCGTGAGCGAAACTGAAGAAGCACATGCGTGTTGCCTTTTTACCTCATAATTACGCAAGATTGATGTACTAACGGTTGCATTTGATGTGTCACGCTACATTGGTTAGGTGCGACAACAATTTTAGGATACACTAAATCTATTTGATGTGTATTCTATTTCTGATGCTCATCAGAAGGCACTACAGTTGGAAAAATAATTCACTCGCAGATCTATTGCGGTAAACTGGAGTAGTTCCAGTCGTCCAGGGGTGAATCCTATTCTAGCCAACACACAACCTGCAGCCGGATCAACAGCAGCACTGCAGGTTACTAGATCATCATCACCTTATGGGTTTAAGTGTTCCAAGTGTGGCAAACATGGTCATCACTCGACAGAGTGCAGAAAGGGAAAAAGACCTGAGAAGGCCCTCTTTTTAGAAACAAAAGAATTCGTGGACCTGAATGCAGAGTCTGAATACACTCCAGACTATGATCTAGAGGATCCAAAAAGTTTGAAGTGGGATGTGGAATGTGATTGGTGATGGATGGTAGTTATGAAATAGGTTCAGGATCATCTCTGGCAAAGCGGACCTGAAGCGTGAAGATGGAATCCGACTGAACCTTCTCGATCATATGTGGTATTTGCCAATATCTTGGTCATCTGACCAAGGAGCACGTACAAGAGGAACAAGTTGTTGGAGATCAAGGACCACTACTAGTAGTTCGACGAGCATTTTTTTGCCCCCCGAGAGGCCGAAGGAGATGCTTAGCTACGCAATAATATCTTTTAGTCGACGTGCACTATTGGAGATAAGGTGTGTCGTTTTGTCATTTGACTGTGGAAGTTGCGAGAATGTGGTGTACGAAGATGTTGTTTAGAAATTTAGTTTGAAAATAGAATTGCATCCAAATCCCTACAAATTGGCGTGGCTGAAGAAAGGAAATGAGGTCAAGGTAACAAAATATGCTTGGTGTCCTTTTCTATTAGTCCAAAGTATAAAGACAAAGCTAAGTGTGACATAGTAGCGATGGATGCGTGTCATCCGCTTTTGGGATGGCCTTGATAGTATGATCAAATGTGAAGCATGATAGGCGTGCAAATACCTATAGTCTGATATTTGATGCCACAAAGATAGTGCTCTTACATGCTAAGGAGGCTATTCGTAAGCCACAAGCTGTGGAGGGGACTAATCTCCTATCTAGACCAAAGTTTGAGGAGGAGATTACTAAAACAAAGATGGTGTTTGTGTTGATTGGCAAGGAAGGGTCTGAGGAGTTAGGATTTGTTTTTGAGTCGATCAAACCGCTATTGATGGAATATTGTGATGTATTCCTAGATGAGTTGCCTGATGGTCGACCGCTGTTACAAAATATTAGTATCAGATTGATTTGGTACCCGAATCGAGCCTTCCCAATAGAGCTCACAACTGGATGAGTCTGAAGGAGCACGGGGAGTTAAAGAGGCAAGTTGATGAGTTATTGTCCAAGGGTTTCATCAGAGAGAGTCTTAGCCCTTGCGTAGTTCTAGCGTTGCTTACTCCCAAGAAGGATGGCTCGTGGCGGCTATATATAGATAGTAGGGCCATAAATAAGATAACCGTGAAATACAGATTCCCAATCCCTCGGTTGGATGATTTATTAGGCCAACTAGCTGGAGCAAAGGTGTTCTCAAAGATGGATTTGAAAAGTGGCTATCACTAGATTTGGATCAGGACTAGTGATGAGTGGAAAATGGCCTTCAAAACTAGGAAGGGCTTATACGAGTGGCTAGTCATGCCTTTTGGATTGTTCAACGCGCCGAGTACATTCATGTGGATGATGAATCAAGCACTTCGACCATTTATTGGTAAGTTTGTCGTGGTTTATTTGACGACATCTTGATATATAGTGCCACACCAGAATTGCACATGTAGCATTTGTAGGTGTAGACACCTCAATTTGACCCCGCTGAATCTTAGGCTTATCCGGGTGAATCCAATGGTGAAAACCAAGTGGAATGATGCGTAGAGTCTCTAAACGATCGCCGGTAAATAATTCAATTCCACTACTCCGTGAAATCGAACCGCAAGATCACTTTTGAACCTTGAGGCCGCAACCTTCAAGCCTTGCGACCTAATTGTTCACTAGCCCAAGTAATTCACCCGCAACCTTTGAACCTCGCGACCATTATGCTGATTATTGTGACCGCAACACGAAATCTTTGGAAACCATAACAAACCTCACGGCCGCAACTTTCAATGTTGCGACCGCAATGTTCAAAGTTTACAACCGCAAGCTCTTTGGCATCTTCTGAGGTTGGGACGTGTCATCACCTCATTGGGTGGCATTTTCTATAAAAACGTACCTTTGGTACGACTTTAGAAGGACACCTTTTGGACATTGATACGCTGCCGCTTTATCGGGGACAATTTTTGGCATCGATACTCTGCCACATTATCGACCCAAACCCTGATTTTCCATACACTATCATTACCCAAAGTACTGGAACTGGAGCTTTCTCGGTGATTGGAAAGACGAGCATTACACGACTTGAGGATGCATTCGAATCGTCGCTTCGCAGGTAAACCTGTACGAACCCCGACACTTATCTCTCCACACTTTTTACCCCCGTGGAGTGGTCGGGTTAAATTTCTAGTTTCGATTTATGATTCGCATGGTTACTCTTTTAATTTGTTATTATTAGGCCTTATTATTTTATTTACATTGTTAGCATGCTTAATTCCAAGATTTTAGTTAGTATCGAACTATTCATGTTTTCGTCATGTTTTTTATTGAAGTAATCGTAATCTTTTTCTGTAATTCTGTTTCGTATTTGATCCCACACATCGCATGTTAGCACCCTACACATTGTTTACCAAAACTCAGTAAAACAGTGCCTACAGAATACGCGGTCGCAACAATCAATGTTGCGGGCGTGACATTCTGGCACTCACATGTTCGCGGTCTTGATTTTGTTTCTCGCGCCCGCAATCTTTTGGCCTCTGTTGCTTGCAACTGCGACCTCTGTAGGTCATGACCGCAAGCTTTCTATTATTCCAGTAGCCTTTTTTTTAATGCATTAGTGGTTATGTTAACTGTCTGTGATGTCCAGAATGCAATCTATAATGTGGTTTCAGCATGATTAGTGTTATTTGTCATGATTAAGGTTTATTAGTTTCTTTTAATGATTTCATTCTTTATACTTCACATGCGGTTTTCATCATGTATCATTTAGTATAGATCCATCATGATTAGGAATTAGGCTTTCCTTTTATGCTTTGTTTTCTTTTATTACGTGTTTAAATACTTAAAATATGTATTTTCTTATTTGATTTTGATTGTTCTCTATTTGCCACCGTTTTCTGTATTTGTATGCATTTGAGAAATCTAATTAAAGAACCAATGATCATTAGTAGAGGCTAACCTTACGGTTGGGTGAACGGGGTGCCTAACACCTTCCCCGAGTCGTACCTTAGCTCCCGGACCCTTATTTTCTCTGGTTAACATTTTCAAAGATCAGTGGACCATTTTGTTTTCTTGGTTTTTCTCAAAAATCAAGTGACGACTCTATTTTTCAATAAAAAAGGGTTTTCAAGACATTTTGGTGTTCAAGGTGATAAACGATTTTTAAAACAACTCTTGAATTCCCTATATTAGTTTTGAAATAAACCCAAAATTCCGGCGCCACAATATTTTCTGACGACTCCGCTGGGGACTGGTTTACAAAATCAAATAAGCGGGTTAGACTTGAAAACATCATTGGTTCCTAATTTGACTTTCTCATTTGCATTCTCAGACGCATTTGCATCGTTCTCAGCCCCCTGCTAGGTCGATCTGATACCCCGGTCAGTTTACTGTCTCAGAACTATGTTGGGAAGGCGGGCAAGCCTTTTGGCCGCATGCTTGTACATGTGCGGAAAAAAGAGTTATTACGTACCGTTTGATCATGTCCTGTACCACACCAGGCATAGAATGTATATTCTTGACTCTATTTAGAAGGTACCTAGAGTGTTGACTAAATCGGCCTTTTTCTGCATATAGTAGTTTAGAACTTTCCCCTTAGGTGCTTAACCGGTATGATTAAATGTTTTTTGTTTAATTGGATGTTTTGTTTGTATTTGTTTAAGACCTTTGCTTGGTTTTTCGGTTTAGGATAGTTTTTCTCCCATGGTTTTGTCCGGGTTTTCTTTAGACCTTTGTCCGGTTTAGGATAGTTTCCTTCTCAGGTTTCTATCTGAGTCTTAGTTTTAACCTTTGTTTGTATTAGGATCTTGACCTTCTTCCCGGGGCTTTGTCCGAGGTCTTGGTTTAGGACCCTTTGTTGGTTTAGGATAGCTTTCTCTCTCCCGGGACTTTATTTGGGTTGATGGTTTAGCACCCTCGGTTTTGTTTAGGTATGTCTTCCTCTTGGGGTTTGCTCGAGTTTCTAAACTTTCTTTAGAACCATTGTTGGGTTAGGATAGTTCTCCTCCCGGTGCTCAGCTCGAGTTTTAGTTTAGATCTTTTGTTTGGTTTAGATTAGTTCTTTTCCCCTGGTCCCCTGTTTGGGTTTTGGCTTAAGGTCTTATTTGGTTTAGATTAGTTTTTCTCTCGGAGTTCGGTTCGGTTTTTCCCTTAGAATCTTTGTTTAGATGCTCTCCTGGGGTTTTTCCTTTTATAATGTTAGTTGGGTTTTCGGGCTTCCCTTTCGGGGTTTTGGTATCCATGGCGCCTTTTCCTATTTTCTGCTGGTCTGGGGATCGGTCGGGGCATCCTTCCGTATCTACTAGCAGCTTGTTGTGCCATGCTTGGAAGGTTTGCTGTCTTCATCAGGGTTCTGTCCGAGAAGCTTCTAATGCTTGTTTCTCCCCTCCTCTTCGGGTCGCAGGATTGTTTCGGTTATAGATCATTGAGTCGAAAGAGTTGCATTCTATACGCATTTGGGTCAGGTCAGCTACAGGAAGACTTTACAACAGAGTTTCTGAATAGATCGCAGAACCGTTAGAAATGGCAAAAAATGAAGTGAATTTGACAGCCCTGATGAGGGCCATTACTGAGATACAGAGGGTGGTTGAACAGCAGACGCAGGTTTCGAACCAGTGTTAGGCCCAGATTCCAGCAATTCAGGCTCGCTTGCCAGGAGTAAACGAGCAGCAAGATGATCCAAACGAGAACGAAGAAGATTTCTGGGATGAGTTTTGAAGCTTATAAAACGTTAAATACGTGTTTAGCGAACATGACTTCTTTAATGAAAGCGCACTTACTAAACACGTTTTCTGTGTAAAAATTTTACATTTAAAAACGTGATTACTAAACACGTTTTATGCGTAAAAGACTTAAAGCATTTTCGCCAATCACGTTTTTTGTATAAAGACTTAAAATGTTATTAGCAAAAGCGTTTTCTTTACAAAAACAATAAAACGTTTTTAGCAGTAACGCTTTAAGTATAACGAAAAATTGAAATGTAAAACGTTTTTACTAAAAACGTTTTATAATTAAATATTTTTTTATCCAAAACTAAAGCCTTTTTGAAACACATTTGTAAATAGAGCGTGTTTTTACGTAGGTTGGGAATAAAGTTTAAAACCAGCCTCCATCACCGGCGACGTTGTGCCATTGGCCACTGGTCCCTCTGCCACCGGCGAAGCCGCCACTACACCGGCGACGCCACCACTACACCGGCGCCACCCCCTCCGGTGACGTAACTCCAGCGAACCGCTGGACTCTCTTTCTCTTCCTCTCTCTCTCTCTCTCTTTCTAACTCTGTTTCTCTGCTCTTCTCTCTCTCTCTCTATCTATCTATCTCTCTCTCTCCCTCTCTCTCTATAATGTACATATATCTATCTCTCTCACAGGCACACACCACCATTATACCGGCACCACCATATCACCACCACCACCGAGCACCTCCACCAGCACACCGTGGAAATGCCGCCACTACCACAGGATGCCTCCATGAACGCCCATGCATGGGCTCTGTGTAACGAAACCGTGTGGGTGTGTGTTTGATTTGAAAGTGCAGTGTGTGTGTGCTACTGTTGTGCGTATGTGTTTGATATTGCCCTGTGCTTGTGTGGTTGGCTTGATTGATATCAAATTTTAAATTTGATTTTTTACTAAAGAACCAAAATAGAAAGTATTAAAGAAATTTTAAAATACAAAATTTTAAAAGATTAAAATAGAATAAAAAGTTTTAGATCAAGCTTTAAAATAAATATTTTAAAATTAGTTTCCCGCACTTGGTATTTTTTAAAACTAGAGAAATAGTGAGAGTTTTAAGAAATTAAAGAAACAAAGAATTTTTGCTCCTCTAAGACTAGATTAAGAATAAAATTAAATTAAAAGATTCTTACATGTTAAAAGTTATAGTTTTAACTAAAATAGGAATTTTAGTAATTTAAAGATTTTAATGAAGAACTCATTCTTTAAACTAAAATAGAATAAAATAATTTTATCTTTGTAAATTCTAAATTAAATTAGATATTTTAATATGAGAATGTGTTTTAGAATAAAAAAAAGTTTTCATAATAAAAAAAAAGTTTTCATAATAAAATTTACAAACTACAGGTATTGTAGTAAAACTAGTATTTTCCATCGTTTTATCTTTAAAATAAGAGTTAGGGTTTGATGCTTGAGATTAAATATTTTGAAAATCATAACAAAATAAGGTATTTTAGAATAAATGGATTTAAAAGAATTCTTTGCATCTAAGTTTTAATAGTCAACAATTTAAATCTTGATTAAGTTGGATCAAGTTAAAGTAGTGTAAATAAAAACTTTAGTATAAAATAAGATTTTCTTATTTACAAAATTATGAATATTATACTAAAACTAGTATTTTTGTGTGTTGTTTTCTAGATTAGAAATTCTTGGGCAAGGACTACCTGACTGTGTTTTGATTTAATAGGTGAGTTCATAGATATTTCGATTTTTTGATTTTGCTAACCTGTTTATGAGATTACGAGATAAGCCATGAATATCTACTACGTTTTATCTGGGCAATAAATCTGTATATACATGGTTTTTGCAATAGATGTATAGATAAAGGTTCTAAGGTTGACCTAAAGGTCCCAGCGCGGGGGACAATAAAGATACTGGAAGGTCCCCGCTCAAGGGGACATGAAAATAATACCGGAAGGTCCCTGCTCTGGGGGGGACAGGAAAATAATACCAAAGGACCCTGCTCTGAGGGGATAGGAAAATAACACCAAAGATCCCTGCTCTGGGGGGGACAGGAAAATAATACCAATGGTTCCTGCTCTGGGGGACAGGAAAATAATACCGGAAGGTTCCGACTCGGGGGCAGAAAAAATACCGAGGATTGTATGGAATAAGGATGGAAGTCGGTATGATATTTGTTATAAATCAAAAAGGTTCTAACTAAATAAAGTTGAACTTGGATAGTTCATGGCAAACTAGAAATCTTGATATTTATGCACTCACACTAGCATTGCTAATGATGTTGAACTTATAAATACAGGTGAGGCATAGCTGGAAGCTAAAGGGAAGTGGAAGAAGAATTTCATTTTGCTTTCTCTTTTTATTATGTAAATTATGAACGCTGTCATCCTTCTGGTTGTATGATGTAAATGAAATATGAATGTTGCATGGATGCACTTTAGTATGCTCTGAGATTTCCTTTTAAAATAAGATTTTGGGAAGATTAAACGGCAAAAGTTAAGATTTTTAAATAAATCGTCTTATTTATTCTCCAAAGGTTTTCTCAACAAAATTCTCTTTTATAAATCAAAAGTTTTACAGTTTTGAAAAAAAAAATAGAGGCCTTGGGTGGGTTTTGACTCACTGGTCAGTTACTGATACCACTTCTGTCACAACCCATTTTTAGAATGGCGTCTGTAACCGGCCAATGAGTTAAGACTCACCCGAGACCTTTTTTTTCCCCAATTAGATAGGAATTTTCAAAAAAAAATATTAGTTTTGAAAAGATTTTGCGGAAGCTTGGATTTTATGAACTTTATCCAGAGCCAATCTAGTGCTACAAAATACATTAATATTATAACGGGAATCATGTGCATAGCATTTACAACATTTACATTTCAAGCATAGGTTTTGACAATACAGAAAACTAAGACAACAAAGCGGTTTCTTCTTTTTCGTGCCGTCCTACGGAATTGCGAACTCATCCTGAAATAACATAAGAAGAACTTCAAAAGCACGAAGCTTGTGTGAGTATTCAGATATTAAATCACAAGTTTTACCATGAATTCACGCATTTCAAAAATAACTCATCCAAAACTGCAATCATCAAACTCTTTCAGTTTTAGGGCATCAACTGTAACAATCAAAATCATCGGTTTTAAGGCGTCAACCGTACCCGTGATTTTAAGGCATCAACCGTACCAGTGATAGTTGTCAGTTTTAAGGCGTCAACCATACCCGTAATCAGTTTTAAGGCGTCAACTGTAACTGTAGAGACATACTATTTCAAGGCAGCAATACCAGCCTAGTCATTGCCAGATATAGTAATGTCGTCAACATAAACGATCAACACAATAGTATCAGTCGAAGAATGATGAACAAATACGGAGTGATCAGATGAAGATCGCCGAAAACTATACTCAAGGACAATAGAACTGAAGCGATCAAATCAGGCACGAGGAGATTGTTTTAGACCATAGAGAGCCTTGCGTAAGCGACAAACAAGATACTGCTAGGCACAACATAGCCAGGTGGTTGAACCATATAGACTTCTTCTTGTAGATCATCGTGAAGAAATGCGTTATTAATATCAAGTTTATATAGAGGCCAAGAACGACTAACAACAACGGAGAGGAGAATGTGGACAGAATTAAGGCGAGCCACTGGTGAAAATGTCTCCAAATAATCAACTCCATATGTTTGAATGTAAACTTTGGCCACGATGTGAGCCTTAAGACGTTCGATAGACCCATCAAGAAGATATTTGATGATATATACTTAATGAAAAACAACAGTTTGTTTGCTTGGAGGAAGAGGAATAAGCTCCCAAGTGTGATTATGATAAAAGGGCACTCATTTCCTCATCCATAGCTTGCTTCCAGCCAAATACAGACAGCCTCTGCTTATGAGAAGTGGAAAGAGAAACAGCAGACAAGGTAGTAGCAAAGGAAAGAAAACAAGAAGAGACACGAGTATGGAAAACATACTGAGCAATAGGATGCTGAGTACATATACGTTTACCTCGACGTAAGGTAATGGGTAAATCATAATCACGAGAGGAAGGGAGCAAAGTAGGAGCCTCTAACGGAGAAGATGCTGAGGTTGGACCAAAAGAAACAATGGGCCGATCGCGAACGCGCTGATATACTTACAAAGGGCGAGACGAGGGAAATAACATAGGTAGGCGTAAAGTTGGAGACTCCCCCTCACGGCAAGAAAAAAGGTAAGAGGATAACTCTTGACCTAAAGAGGAAAAAAAGTGAACTTAAAGAAGGTTACATCAGCACTGACAAAGTAGTAATGAGACTCAGGATGATAACACCTATACCCCCTTTAAGTCCGAGAGTAATCGAGAAACACACATTTACGGGTGCGAGGTGAAAGCTTGTCAAGGCCGAGATTGAGTATATGAATACATGTAACACAGCCAAAGACGCGAGGAGTAACAGAGAAAGGAGATGAAGCAGGGTATAAGAGGGAGAAAGGAGATTTCTGAAGGACAACAAAAAGCATATAATTTATAAGATGACAGGTAGTAAGAATGGCGTCATCCCAAAATTGTTTCGGAACATGCATGTGAAAAAGTAAGGTATGGGCAACATCTAGTAAATGACAATGCTTACGTTCAGCAACACTATTCTGCTGAGATGTATGATTACATCTAGTTTGATGAATAATACCACGATCATCACAAAAAAAAGTAACAACGGACTACATGTATTTTAAAGCATTATCAGATCGAAGAGCCTTAATGTGCCGATCAAATTGTGTAAAAATTTATTATGAAACTTAATGAGAATATAAAGTAATTCAGATATATTTTTCATCAAAAAAGCCAAGTCATACGCGAAAACTCATCGACAAAGATAACAAAATACGAATATCCATTAACAGTAGGAGTTCGAGAAGGACCCCAAATATTCGTGTGGACTACATCAAAAGACTCATACGTACAACTATGACTACTACGAGGAAACGAACTACGGTGACGCTTGACGAACCGACAAGCGTCACATTCTAAATTGGACACGAAGGCAATGACGGAATAGCTAATTTCTATTTGTCCAAGGATGGATGACCAAGGCAAAGGTGCCATTGAAGTGGAGAGACAGAAGCACTCAATGCAGACGTAGGGGAACGAGACGGTGGTGCAGTATCCAAGTAGTACGAGCTATCTTTCTCATGTCCCGAACCGATCATCTTCTGAGTCTGGAGGTCATGAAATACACAAGAGGAAGGAGAAAGGTTATAGAACAATTCAAAGTTTTATTTGATTGACTCACAAATAGCAAATTAAAAAGAAAATCGAAAATAAAAAGACTCGAAGATAAAGACAAGGATGAGGTGGGATGAAGTACACCCCGCCCATTAACTGGACGAGATGAGCCATCAGTTAAGACAATATGATGGTGAGTGCGAGTTAAATTAGAAAACAAGGAGGAATTACCAGACATATGAGAAGTGGCATTAGAATCTATGACCTAAGTGGGAGAAGAAATAGCAGCACATGCAATGGTACCTGAGGTTGCTAAAGTAGCAGTAGAAGTGTAAGGATAAGCAGTGTGTAAAGTCTGAACCAATTCACTAAGCTGGGTGGTGAGTGTGTCATGAGAACCAGACGAAGATGCGTCTTGATTGCTGGATGATATTGGTGGCGGATACTGGAGAGTCCCTTCAGTTACATGATGAGCAAAATTAGGCTTGCCGTATTTTTTCCAACAATATGGTTTTGTATGATTAGTGTCACCACAATGATTACATTTTCAATCACCCCAATTACCGAATCGACCACCACCAGGTGAGCCACCTCGAGAAAACCAACCACCACTACCACCATGACTGTTACTACGACCGCCACTAGTGGAGACTAAAGTAGAAGCTTCAAAAATAGGAAGAGGAGATCGCAGAGCAGCAGATGAGTGGCTCAAGAATGAACGTAAGAGCCGAGAATATGCATTAACAACAGTAGGTAAAGTCTTACTGGCCAGAATTTGATCTTTGAATTCCCGCAAGACAGGATCCAAACCAGAAAGAAGAGAAGCAACTATAAAGTCCTCCCATTGGCATCTCTGTTGCACTAAATTGTGGTGAGAGGACGATGTTGCAACAATTGATCCCACAAACTCTTCAGATTGCTATAATTTTCAGCTAAAGGCTTACCAGACTGCTTAGTATTGAAAATTTGCTCATAAAGCTCATATACTCGAGAAACATTACTTTGGATAGAGAAGAAGTTAGCAAGAGAATTTTAAATCTTTTTCAACGTATCACAAAACTCGACGGTAGTGGCAATATAGGACTCCAAACTATGCCACAACTAACTCATAACCACCGAGTCTGTACTTTCCCAATCCATAAGCTTTGGATCGCCGATTGCAGAGGGAAGGTCGGTAATATAGCTCAATCGTCTTTTCTTTTAAGAAAAACTTTAAAAGCATGAGTCCAAGCCAAATAATTCAGTGCATTCAAACGCTTATGTTAGTAGTAGCCTATTATTCTTATTATTATTAGTATTAGTGGTACCCTATTATGATTATAGTTATTATCATGTGCGTGTGGGTGTATGTATGTAATGTTGTTCCCTAGTTTTTTATTATAAATAGGAGTGCTCGCCTACTGGTTTGGTACGTCTTCTCATTATTCTATTTCTTCTAACATGGTATTAAAGCCACCATAAAACCCTAACCTCCTTCAGCCACTGAAACCCTAGCCTGTTTTAGCCCCTGCTCCAGCCGCTGAAAGCCTAAACCCTAGTCCTTCTCTATTGCCGACAGCCTAGCCGAAGCCTTCAGCCCCCATTGTCGAAGCCTTCAGCCCCCATTGTCGAAGCCTTCAGCCCCTTCCAACGAAACCCTAGCCTCTCTTAGCCGCCGCAACTCTCTAATGAAACCCTAGCCATCATCTTCTCCCCTTGCCGCCCCTTCTCCCATTGCCGAAACCCTTTCCCCTTGCCCCGACAGGTCCCAACAAGCCCTGAAACTCACCTTTTTTCCCTCTGACAGCCACTTTCTCCACTGCCGACAGCCCCTAGAGGAATCACAGCCACTGTTTTGAGGATCTAGGGGCTGTCGGGGCTCTCCTCTTCACTGTTGCTGCTACCGACAGCCTCCAAGGAGCATCTTCAGTGCTGTTTTGAGGATCTAAGGGGGCTGCCGCGGTGTGTTTGACTCGATGGAGATGATGTGAAGGTAACCAGTGGTCCATTTATGAATAGTTAAGGTTGTGGCTGTGTTTTATTGTTTGTTGGGTGGTTGTTTGTGTGATTCCTTGAGATTGTTAGATTGGGATGTCGACGGAGAGCTCTATAGGAGGTGGTGACTCTCAAATGAGTACCGATAAACAAGGAATCACGGACGTATTTTCGTCCACACGATTAGTGGATTTGAAGTTGACTGGACCACAAACCTATGTTTTATGGAAAAAGAAGGTGTTGCTGATAATTGAAGGTATGGAGAAGGAGAATCATTTGTTCGAAGATCCTCCTGAGAAAGGATCTGATGAATATAGAAGATGGAAATGGGATGGCGCAATATTACTCAGTCAGATGTTGAATTCCATGGAGTCCTCTGTTGAGGTTTTGGTAGCTGATGCCACGACGGTCTGGGAGGTATGGACCATACTTGAGGAGACATTTGCCTCGACTTATGATTTATCCAGATTATATGATGTGATGCGGAGCATCTTCAGGATACAGCAAGGAGAGCGACCTTTCTCAGATTATTTGACGGAGTTTAAGGTATTGGCTGATGAGTAAATCGTTTGGTACCTTTTACCAATCGATACGAGGTGTTCAGAGACCAGAGGATGCTGTTCTTGGTGATTTGTTTTCTAGCTAGAGTGAACCAGCAACTCAACTTAGCACGTTCTCAAATTCTGAATGGGTCTTATATTCCCTCGCTATATGAGGTTTTCAGGAGAATGAGCAAAGCAATTACTAAAGATGAGCCTCGAGGTATAACTACTGACCAGAGTGATCATACAGCCTTGAGTGTGTCTCATGGAGGCAGTAGAGGCCGATTTCGCGGTAAAAGCCGTGATGGGGGCCGTGGTGATGGATGCCGAGGTAGAGGCCGTGATAAAGGACGAGGCAGAGGTAGAGGTAGAGGTAGACGTAACACCAGGTCCTTCTACTATTGTGGAGAGCAGGGACATTTACAGAGCTCCTGTTGGAAGCTACATGGGCGTCCTACATCCTCTGTGACCAATGCAGTGGCCGATTATGATGCTCTTTCCTCTTCTTCTGGGAGGAGGACTATAGATATGATTTAGGAGGAATATGACCAGTTCATTCAGATGAGGATTGGGAACATAGTTGATGCTTCCTCAGCCACAGTTGCAGGGAACCCCGTTGCGTGTATGACCAGTCCCAGATTGTGGGTGATTGACTCGGGTGCATCTGCATATATGACTCACTCCACAGGTACTTTTTCGTCTTACCAATTGACCCCTGGACACAGTGGGGTTATTGTTGCCAATGGAGGAATCTTAGAGGTGAAGGGATTGGGAGTAGCTGCTTTATCTCTATCACTTACACTTTCTGATATTTTACATACTCATGCTAATCCGTTTAATTTACTATCTGTGAGTCGGATTACAAAGGATTTGAATTGTTCCATAACATTCTTTCCTACTCATTGTGTTTTTCAGAATCTAGCTTCGAGGAATACTATTAGTAGAGGACGGGTGGTTGGTGGTCTGTATGTGATGGATGAGACTTTGGATGTTACATGCTCAGGGAGATCGTCTCAGATTCTGGATATACACTGTCGGTTAGGCCATCCCTCATTGCCCAATTTGAAGAAACTATGTCCCAGTTTGAATAAGGTTACACAGAGTGTGAGTCATGTCGTTTTGTTAAGCACCTGCGTGTGCCATATGTGTCCAAGAATAATAATAGACCTTACCGTTAAATCTATCTCTCGATACGTTTCACAATGATAAGGGTAATTCTAGGGTTGGATTGATGCTCCGATACCAAGTTAAAATGTAAAGAAATTAACCTTAAGGGTTTTAGAGAAAGAGAAGAGAAGATAAGGAGAAGAAATTAGGGTTTTAGGAACATAATCAGTCCCCTCTCCCTGACATCTATTTATATTAAATTAATAAACGATACAATGACAAAAGTACCATTAATATAGAAAAGAAAGACTCTAACAGTAGCAATAAATTTACTAAGGCCGAGAAAACCATAATACTTCTGAAATATATCAGAAGAAGCCCTTTTTTCCTATGGATAATACATTTTGAACCAGGTCACACTGATAAAAGCATATCATTTATGAAAAATCATTATGACTCCTTGGATATGGGCTATGTTTCCTCCAATCAAGTTCAAGATGGCTTAGAATGCTATTATAAAGGGGAGTGGTGAGCCACCTATTAACCTCCTTGTGCCAAAATGGGACACCAAGTGGGCAACTGGGCATCCCTGAGAGACTTTGGGGGTGGGCTTTAGACACTATCAAGAGATGTTCTAGGGTTTTCATATGGGTTTGGGAGCCCTATAGACAATATCGTCCCGGCATGAGTGCCAATATTGCACATTGAGCGGTTGAGGTTTTGGACAACGCACACTACGCCCTACGTGCTAACCCATTATTTGAGTGTCCTAACCCGATTTAGCATAAGGACCAACTATGCCTTGTTTGAGTGGTCCGTTAGTGCCACAATAAGGATGCGTAATGGCCCTAGGCAAAGTTAGCAGGCGTGTACCCCCACATAGTGTTGTGGACACAAAAGTGATTCTTGGTGTTGTACATGGGTACGAGGCACCTTGTAGCAATCTGAGGCATGTTATAATGACCACATACATCTTGGAGACTTGTTGGTGTACAGGTATTTGTGGCTTGTTAGCCTTGACGATATGTAACTTAGTTAGGCGAGCATCTTGCTTGTGGGCGAGCGTCTTGCTTGTTAGCGAGCTCAGTGCAATAAGGCTATTGCTGTCTTTTGGTGTGCAACTCGAGATTCAAATTTTGGAGTGGCATCCGAGATACGAGACTTTCATGAGGAGAGTTTGTTCTTACTTGACAAAGCATGGGCCAAAAAAAGGAAAAATTGAAGAACGGATGATCAATAACACTCGTATGTTCACAAAATACGTAGATTTGTGAAACAAGTTAGCCATGACATGCTTGCCAAGTAAATGGTCTAATGCTATCTTTGGCCTGAGGATCAACATTGCTTTGCTCGAGTGGCACGTTAGTGCAACGCTAAGGGTGAGCAATGGCCCAGGCTAACTTGTGAGTGAGCTCGGTGCAATGAAGCTACTATTCCCTTCGGTGTGCAACTTGAGATGCCAATTCTTGGAGTGACATTCGGGATACGGGACTTCCATGAGGGGAGTTTGTTCTTGCTTGTCAAAGCATGGGTCCTAAAAAGAAAAATTGAAGAACGAGTGATGAAATAACACTCGGATAGTCAGAGAATGGGAAGATTCGGGTTTGGTGGAGTTCAAATACCTCACAGGGACAAGTTCCATTGTGCCCTAAAGAGTCATGTCGATGTAGTCCGGTCTTAGTATTTTCTCCAATTATTCTTGGATTATTTTCTCTTGATTATCTGAATCATGGACTTGTTAGTTTGGTAACTCGATTACCATGACCTAGATACTATAGCTGGGTAAGGCTTTTTTGTTTTGAGCAATTTCTTAGACTGCAAATCAAGCCTTGATAAAATTGATTAATTTACAAATAACCTTGTTGCACAATCCGATAGGCCTTAATTACAAAAAAATGCTATTTGTATTTAAAAGCCTGCTTTTCTTTTGTATTGTGCTTTGTATTGGTTCTTGCAATGCCTAGATATGATATATCTTGCAGTAGGTGATGGAGCATCTTATGCAACTTTTCAGCATAAGCTAGTAAGTCTTTATGGTTTTGTGCATGTTGTGTTGGCGAGGTATTGGTTTTAGTCCTGTAGAGGAGTCTTCAAAACCATTTCCCCCATGGTTCTTGTTGATCAATGCCCAGCATAATTGTAGCCTCTAGATGCTAGGCCAACTCAAGGATATGTTTTGTGTTTTGGGCCTTGCTGAGAAGAGTTGGAACCTTTATGCTGGGCTGGGATGAAGTGTTAATGGGCTTGTCCCAATTCTGTTGAACTTTATGAAAAGGGAACACTTGATAGAGTGTTCAAGGGAGAGAGGGTGTCAAGGTGGGTCTCACACATCTTAAGAGTTGAGAAAGGTACGGGCTTGAACTGATTTCAACATATTTCAACCAATGCGGCAAACAATAACTACCATCTAAGTAACAAGCTACAATTCTAAGTAACACAGACACGCCGACATATCAATTTTTTAAAAGCCATATATTTCATCTTATAAATGTTTTTGAACATATTTAATGTGTAAAATTTGCGTTTTGAAAAATGCAAAAATTGTTACAATGAAAAGATACATATCACATAGGGCGTACTTGAAGTGTTCAAGAAATATTGTCTAAGTGTCCGCAAAATGTTTGGAAAGTGTTTGATATTATAAATTTAATTTTTTAATTAACATACATTTAAAAAATGTTAAACATGCTTCTAAGAGTACACAAAGAGTGTCGGTATCTAATACGATAATCCGACACAGCACACCTCCTCCATAGAAGTGTCTGTGCCTCTTAGTTCATAATGATGGGTTGTTTAAGTGAAATTAAGCAGTTGTAGTTACTGTTAGAGAAAGCAGTGCATATGATGATGAGTCTAGGAGCAACACGTGGGGTTAAAAACTTGGAAGCTAGTTGAGAATGGAGTAAATGCTGAAAAAGCACTAGAGCATTTTCTGTTGCTCATAGACAGTAAAATTAGATTACCACAAGCGCTTATTTGGTGAAGAATGAAGGTGGTTTAAAGTGGAATGAGGCACTAAGCCGAAGTATTTTGCCATGTGCTACTTGCAAGTCACTCTAGAGGTCTTGGGTAGCCGAAGAGCCCTAGTTGGGTAGTGCTTCTCGCAAGTCACTCTAGAAGTGTTTTGCCATGTGCTACTCGTCACTCTAGAGATCTTGGGTAGCCGAAGAACCCTGTTTGGGCTTTGTATAATGCCTATTTCTTAATCCTGTTAAGTATTAGGAATAATTACGAATGCTGATTTTTTATCCTCAAAAATGGTTGTCAAAGCAAAATGCCTATTTTGGTTAAATTTTTCCAAAATACTACCTCTGATTTCTTGGGGATTTAACCCATCTGATTGAAACCTCAATGGTTCTAGAAAGTTGATTAGGCCATAGGCCATAAAGTTGAGTATTGAATTGTTCAGTGGGTTAGCAGTAATAAAATTTCTCAACCTCAAAAATGGTTGTAAAAGCAAAATGCCTATTTTGGCCAATTTTGCCAAAATTCCACATTTGATTTCTTAGGGATTTAACCTATCTGATTGAAACCTTAATGGTTCTAGAAAGCTGATTGCCATAAAGTTAAGAGTATTGAAATAAAGATGATTTTCAATTGTTGAGTGGGACAGCAGTAATAAAATTCTCTCAAATAAATAACAATACTAAAAGTCGATGCATTGAGTATTATTAAATTGTTAGTCACAAACTCATCTAAAAGGTTAATTTGTTAGAGAGAACGATAACTTTATTATTTATATTCTCAACACGCCCCCTCACGCATGGCTTGACTTTCCTCCATAAGCCGGCCAAACACGTGTAAATATTTTTAAATTATCTGGTTGACAGTGAGGCAACATAGGATCGATTGGCTACTTTGATACCATATTAAATTGTTAGTCACCAACTCATCTAAAAATTAAGTTCTTAGAGAGAGATAACTTTATTATTTATATCCTCAACATATATAGAGAGAGATAACTTTATTATTTATATCCTCAACATATAAATCAAACACTATAACTCAAATGCCGAATGTCGAATGCCAGTTGGTTATGGACTTTTTACTAGCCCAATCTACCCCTTGAGACCCAATTATCTTTTAGGTAATTATTTTGTTGAATTTTGAATGATGAGTAATTTGAATGCTAAGTGAACCAACAAATTGTGGATGTGTGTACTGGAAATCTGATGTGGTGCAATGTACCAAAGAAATACCATCAACAATGTGCAACAAGCAATTTTAGATATGGCATTTGTTGGATAGCTTGATATATATTATTGGGTCCATTTCCTAAAAGCTTAAGCTTTTGGGACAAGTGGTGACTTAACATGGTATCAGAGCTCTAGTTCCATGAGGTCTTGGGTTCAAATCTCGTGATGTATTTCCCTATTATATTTGTTAATTTGCACTCTGTGTTGCACTTATTCAGTTTGTTCACCTCTCCACGTGCAAGACAGAGTAGCACGTGAGGGGGAGTGTTGGATAGCTTGATATATATTGTTGGGCTTATTTTCTAACAATTTAAGTTTTCGGGACAAGTGGTGACTTAACAGCATTCATCTAAAGATTTATTTTTAATTTGTAAATATCTTGACTTCCATAAAAAACACGCACAATGCAATTATGCATATGTTTTTTTTTATTACTAGTATTAAATATCGATAATCAAAGGCTAATTTTTAACATATGTGATGACTTATTGAAACCCCAATGGCTTAGTTTGCATTTCCCCAATTAAAATCCACAATTTGAATCTCTTAGTAACAATTGAATACCAAAAGTTGTCATGGTTAAGAAAGGGTCTCTCTGCTTTTTTTATTGGTGAGGAGGTGCATGCACAATAATAATGAACTTGTTTTGGTTAGATATACATGAATGTCCTCTATAACTATCATGATATTCTTGTCAGCCAATAATTCCAATACACCCTATCCGGCACACCCTACTCCTGATTGGAGTCAACAGAAAAAAAATCCAACTCAACTCTCCTTTTTAGTATAAGAAGAATGAAGAATCCATCATGTAGCTATCTCTACAGCTGTCACTCTTTCGCAATCTCTCTTTCTATCCCTTTCTGTTAAGTTAAGGGTATTATTATACATTTAGTATTTCTTGATTTTATTATAAATAATAAGTGATAGGGAGTAAATCCTATGTTTTTTGGGCTCTCATTTACTGTTATTCTCATTCTCTTTCTTTTTCCTTTTCTCTCCCACTCTCTGCAATAATTCTAATATGGTATCAGAGCTCGATCCTGTGTAAGAAAAACTTCTTAGCAATCCTTCTTCCTCTCGATTTTCTTTTTTCTCCTCATTTTTCTAATTTCGAAACTGTAAAAAAAAAAAACTTTCTTGATGATCGTCTGGTCCCCAAAACTAGATTTATGATTTTTCCCAAAATTTTTCATGATTGTTTCATAGTTTTTCCTAAATTTTTAATTTTTTGGCACCGCTAGGGTTTTCTCCTACATATCGCGATTGCGCCGTTTTCTGCTTCAATTGATGGCCTGTTTCTACTTCATGGGTGCCGACTCAGTGTGCAAGAGGCTCGAATTAACTCTCTTTGATGTTTTGGGTTGATTTCAAGCTCGGGTGAAGCCTTTTGTTGATTCGGCTGTTCGCGCCTTGTTTGTATTTTCGCTCGGCTTTGTCTTTTTTGGCTCTGTTTCGTCTACTTCAGAGGGGTTCGGTTCATGTCAGGGTTCACCACTATTAATTTAGGTCCCTGGGTGTTTAGTTGCAGATTCAAGGTGTTTCTTGGGGCTTTTTTCAGCTTTGCTGCGATTGGTATGAGATTCTGGACTTTACTGGTACTCTAGTGGTTCAGGTCTACTTGGTTTGCATTTGTTTACAGTCCATTACTCCCATTCGTTTTATTCTGCTTGTTCTTGGTTTCCTATAGTCATGTCTGATATAGAAAAGCCTTCTGGTAGTCATAAAGACACTGGATTGACTAGTTCATGGACTCTTATAGATAATCCGTTCCTTCAGATTAATCTTGTCAAGTTGGATGGTAGCAATTATTTAATTTGGTCTTGTTCCTGCAGCTTAGCCATCATTGCTCGTGGTATGTCTGGGTATATCACTGGTGAAACCAAACAGCCAACAGTCATTGGTTCTTCTTGCACACGCTGGATAGAGAAAAATGCCCTTTTTATGTCCTGGTTGTTACACTCTATGCAGCCCTCTATTAGTCGTAGTTTTTTACTTCTGGATACTGCACATCAGATTTGGTCTGCTGCTGGTCAGACTTATTCACAGACTGGCAATGATGCCCAGTTGTATGAGTTGAGGAAGAAACTTCGTGGGTTAGAACAGAGAGAACACTCATTAGCTCAGTATTATGCTAAGTTGACTAGCTTGTGGGGTGAGATTGATTATTATCAAGACTTCCATGCTGTTTGTACTACTGATACTGCTTTTTAGAAGATAGTGGAGAAGGAGCGGGTATATGACTTTCTTGTTGGCCTCCATGTTGACTATGATCCTATCCGTGTTTAGATTTTGGGTTGCGATCCATTTTTCACCTTGCGACAAGCATACGCCCATGTCCAGCAAGAAGACAGCCGTCGTTATGTTATGGTTCCTATTTCCAGTCAAGAATGTTCTGTGTTAACTGTCACATCTCTTCATCGCACCGGCCAGCTTAGTCATATTAAGTTTGGGGAGAAGAATGGCTTTGTTGCCCGTGATCAGCTGCATTGTGAACATTGTGGTAAATCTCGTCATACTATTGACCATTGTTGGAAGTTATATGGTCGTCCTATTCCGAAACGTGGAGGTGGACGCGATGGTGGGCGTCATGGACCTGTTCGCTTCTACGCTCATCATTCTGAGATCCCTACTAGCACATCCGGTGAGACTGGCCCTCTTTTTGAGGCATAGTTGGCTACTCTCAGGCGCTTGATGACTCAGGTTGATATTACTTCTTCCATTGCCTCTCTTTCTTCATCCAACTTTGCTTATTCAGGTATATCTCCTATTGCACTTAGTGCAATCGCCTCTCCTACTCTTTGGATCATTGACTCTGGTGCTACTGATCGTATGACTTGCTCTTCTTCTTTATTTTCTTCTTACTCCACTTATTCTGGTAAAAATAAGGTTAGAATAGCCGATGATTCTTTATCATCTATTTCTGGTAAAGGTTCTATTCCTTGTTCTTCTCTACTTTCACTATCCTTTGTCCTTCATGTTCTCAATTTTTCTACTAACCTTTTATCTGTTAGTCGTCTTACTAGTTTCTTAAACCATTCTGTAACTTTTTTTCCTATTCATTGTGTTTTTCAGGAACTAGAGACGGGGAGAATGATTGGCAGTGGTAGTGCACATGGTGGCCTGTACTTACTGGATGTTCCGTCCTCTACTTCCGTTCCACTTTCACCGTCTGACCAGGCTCTCCATACTGATACGGAAATCCTCTGTCTACAATTACTTCAGTGGCATCGCCGTTTGGGACATCATTTTTTTGGCATTTTAGAGAGACTTTTTTCTTCTTTAGTTAAATATTGTTCTAGAAATAATTTTTTGTGTGAGGCTTGTGAATTTGCAAAACATAAACGTTCTGTTTATCCTTTAGTTAATAAACGCAGTGTTTTTCCTTTCACTATTATTCATTCTGATGTGTTGGGTCCCTCACCTATTACTTATATTTCTGGTTATCGGTGGTTTGTGACATTTATTGACTGTCATTCCCGTGTTACTTGGGTTTATTTGCTTCACACTAAAAATGAAGTCTTTTCCTGTTTTCAAAATTTTTACCGCATGGTCCGCAACTAGTTTGATGCCAACATCAAAATTCTCTGAACTGATAATGGGACTGAGTTTCTTGATGGTGGTTTTCGTGCCTATCTAAAGGCTCATGGTATTCTTTTCCAGATCAGTTGTGTGCGCACTCCTGAACAAAATGAAGTTGCTGAACGTAAAAATCGTCATCTTCTTGAGGTTGCCCATTCCCTTCTTATTTCTATGCATGTTCCCAAGTCCTTCTGGAGTGAGGCAGTCCTTACTGCAACTTATCTTATCAATCATTTGCCTTTTAGTGTTCTTCAGTTCAAAACACTTTTAGAGCTTCTTCCTGGGTCTTCTTCTGTCTCCTCTCTTTCATCCCGGATTTTTGGTTGCACTTTCTTTGTTCATGCGCCAAAACACCCTGGTGGAAAATTGGACTCTAAGGCTATCAAATGTGTCTTCATTGGCTATTCTGCTACCTAAAAGGGTTATAAATGTTATGATCCGGTCACCCACAAAAATTTTATCAGTATGGATGTCACCTTTTGGGAGTTCGAATATTTTTTTCGCTCTCCTTTGACATCTCTTTTGGGGAGGCATTTAGCCTAGAAGAAATGTTACTATTGGGTACACATACTCAGGAGTCTCGAGGTTTGGTTTTTTCAAATCTTACTTAGCTAGTTTTTGCTCCTAGTGAAGGGGAGACGGAACCCAGTAAGGATGGAACTGAACAGGATGCTGGTGGACGATTAGATGAAAAGGATCTGCATACCTATACTTGACGCTCGAAAGATCAGACGGCTCGTGTGCCACTACCATCTTGCCAGTTGCTACCTCCGTCCTCCAGTTCAAACTCTCTCGCTGAACCACCTGGTAATGAGTCCTCTGTTGTTGATCTTAATACTTCTAATTTACCTATCGCTCTTCGTAAAGGCGTTAAGACATGTACTTAACACCTAATTTCTCATTTTGTCTCATATAATTCTTTATCAGCCCTATATCGTGCTTTTGTCTCCTCCTTGTCCTCTATATTGATTCCACAAGGTTAGAAGGAAGCCATTGAGGATCCTAAGTGGAAGAAGGTTATGATTGAGGAGATGACAGCCCTGCAAAAGAACGGTACTTGGGAGTTAGTCTCTCTTCCAAAAGAGAAGAAGGCAGTTGGGTGTAAATGGATTTTTACAGTAAAGCATAAGTAGATGGATCAGTTGAGAGATTCAAAGCAAGACTAGTTGCTAAAGGCTTTGCCTAAACTTATGGTATTGATTGTCAGGAGACTTTTGCTCTAGTAGCCAAAATGAACTCAGTTCGGGTACTCTTATCTTGTGCCGCTAATATGGGTTAGCCTCTCCAGCAGTTGGATGTAAAGAATGCATTTCTTCATGGAGATCTAGAAGAAGAGATATATATGGATGTACTACCTGGATTCTCATCTCGTGAAACTGAATGGAAGGTGTGCAAATTGAAGAAAGCCTTATATGGACTAAAACAGTCTCCTCGAGCGTGGTTTGATAGATTCTTCAAGGCTATGCTAAGATTTGGGTACCAACAGAGTCAAGCAGACCATATTATGTTTACTAAGCAAGGCAATAATAAGATCACTGTTCTTATTGTATATGTTGATGACATAGTTGTGACATGTAATAATTCTGAGGAGGCATCTCGTTTGAAGGCAAACTAAGCAAAAGAATTTGAGATAAAAGATTTGGGGGCACTACGATATTTTATTGGAATTGAGGTGGCTAGATCAGATAATGGGATCTTCATTTTCCCAAAAAAGTATATTTTTGACCTTTTAGATGAAGCTGGTATAATGGGTTGTCGACTTGTAGATTCACCTATTGAGGCTAATCATCGTCTCAGTAGTGGTGATGGAGAACCAGTTGACAAGAGCCAATTTCAGCAGCTTGTGGGAAGATTAATATACCTATCTCACACTAGACCTGATATTTCATATGCTGTGGGGGTTATTAGTCAGTTCATGTATGATCCTCGTAGTGTACATCTTTACGCTGCTTATCGTATTTTGCGATATTTTAAGTCTACTCCTGGCAAAGCGCTCTTATTCTCTCGTTACAGCCATTTGACATTAGAAACTTTCGCGGATGCAGATTGAGCTGGTTCAATTGATGACAGCCGATTTACATCTAGGTATTGCACATTTGTAGGGGGTAACCTGGTTACTTGGCGCAGTAAAAAGAAAACAGTGGTAGCTCAATCAAGTGCAGAGGCTGAGTATAGGGCTATGACACATGGCATTTGCGAACTCATTTGGCTCAAAGTACTATTGAAAGATTTGGGTATTGAGTGTGACAAACTTATGAAGTTGTAAGGTGACAACAAGACTGCCATTAATATTGCTCATAATCCTGTCCAGCATGACAGAACGAAGCATATAGAGATTGATCGACACTTCATCGAGGAGAAATTGTGTCAGTGCTCAATTTATACGCCCTTTGTGAAATCTGCAGATCAATTAGCAGATATTTTTACTAAAGGGCTTAGTAGTAAAATGTTTCAACCCATTGTATGCAAGTTGGGCATGAGAAATATCTATGCATTACCTTGAGGGGAGTGCTAAGTTAAGAGTATTATTGTACTTTTAGTATTTCTTGATCTATTAAAAATAACAAGTGATAGGGAGTAAACCCTATGTTTTTCGGGCTCTCATTCACTGTTATTTTCATTCTCTCTCTTTCTCCTTTTTTCTCCCACTCTCTGCAATAATTCTGACACTTTCAATCTTCTTTAGCCCATTGGAGATAACTGTTCATGGTTGTATACTAGATTTACTGACCTGTCCTTTTTTTTTTTTAAACATTTGGTAGGAGCTAGGATCAAAATTTCATTTTGGCAAGTTGTTTCAATTAGTACGGAAACATTTGAAAATGTTTTGAAAATGTTTTGAGAACATTTCAAATGTGATGAAATTAGAAGTGTTTGGAACCATAAGTTGAAATATATGTTTTAAAGACTAATAATTGATTAGTTTAACGTATAGAGATTTATATAATTATTTGCATAAAAGAACGTGTAAAACCATAAAATTAATGTTTCTATGAATTAATTTTTT
Organism: Heliamphora pulchella; assembly: GCA_032270985.1. NCBI lineage: Eukaryota > Viridiplantae > Streptophyta > Magnoliopsida > Ericales > Sarraceniaceae > Heliamphora > Heliamphora pulchella. Next base: position 7,345,753 of record JAULJZ010000018.1, on the reverse strand, counting down.
TATGTATAATTAGATACTTAATTATATTAAATGCTAGTGTAATTGATTCTAAAAAAGTGAAAGATTCGAACAAAATAATTTATAAAAGTTTACTTAGACAATAGTAATACTAGTAATATTATTTTTAATAAAGAAAAATACAAACATCTATAATTTTCTAAAAAATAGTGTAAGAATATCTATGAAACACTTAAATTCTTTTCAATAAAACTTGTTTAGGTATATTGCAAATGTTTTGGAGTGTTGTGAAGTAACACTATAATTTTGTTATTGTACTATTGTTTCGTTGTGGTTGCTTACAAAACAGAAATGACAGCCGTTTTGATGGAAACAAATGGAGTTTTTTTTCCCTTGCAGGAGAGTGGGGAATGGAAAGCTGCAGCTCAGTAAGATTCAAACCTGGTATCATACCTGATAAAAGAGCGTCTCACCCACCAGGCCAACCCTTGTCTTTACTCTTTGTTTATTGACCTGTCATTCAGTCAATGACTTTCTCATAGTGTCGGTGGATAATTTTCTTTGAACAGAAATTCATTTATAAATACTATCATCAACAAAAGTGTAATGTGTTAAGCAAAATTCTCACTCACAATTTCTTCTGTTATTGCAATTGTTCATTTAAATATTACAGAAACATTACTTTTCCTTGATCTTAAATTCTTTTCCATCTCTTGATGAGGGATACCTACAAGTTTTTTTTTTTTTTTGCAGCGCAATTGTGAAGCACTGATGTTGCTTCAGAAGAAAGGTTTGCAGAAGAAAAATCCATCAATTGCTGTTGTGGCTACACTTTTTGGGGACAAAGAAGATGTTGTGTGGCTGGAGGAGAATCATTTGGTAGGTTGGGCAGAAGCTGAATTGGATGGATTAATAGACAGTGAAAATTATGATGATTCACAGCTGAGAGCAATTGCCTTAGGTTTGAACAAGAAGCGACCCATATTGATAATACAAGGGCCTGCTGGTACTGGAAAGACAGGTTTGCTGAAGGAAGTGATCTTACTTGCTGTTAGACAAGGGGAGAGGGTGCTTGTAACAGCTCCTACAAATGCTGCTGTTGACAACATGGTTGAAAAACTTTCTAATACTGGGCTAGACATTGTACGTGTGGGCAATCCAGCACGAATATCTCCTGCAGTGGCTTCAAGATCTTTGATTGAGATTGTGAATGCTAAGCTTGCAATTTTTCGAACAGAGTTTGAGAGAAAAAAATCAGACCTAAGAAAGGACCTGAGACTTTGTTTAAAAGATGATTCTTTAGCTGCTGGCATACGCCAACTTCTAAAACAACTTGGAAAGTCATTGAAGAAGAAGGAGAAGGAGACTGTGAAGGAAATATTATCAAGTGCTCAAGTCGTGCTTGCCACTAACACTGGAGCAGCCGATCCACTAATCCGGCGACTGGATTCCTTTGATCTAGTTGTTATAGATGAAGCGGGGCAAGCAATTGAACCTTCTTGCTGGATTCCAATACTAGTGGGAAAACGGTGCATTCTTGCTGGTGATGAATGCCAACTTGCTCCAGTAATTCTATCTAGAAAAGCTTTAGAAGGCGGTCTGGGAATCTCTCTCCTGGAGAGAGCGGCTACTTTACATGAAGGCATCCTTGCTACCAAGTTAACAACACAGTACCGGATGAATGATGCAATAGCCAGCTGGGCCTCAAAGGAGATGTATGGTGGATCACTGAAATCCTCTTCAAGTGTCTCTTCTCATCTTCTTGTAGATTCTCCATTTGTCAAGGTAAGATGCCTATTTATATTTCTTCCATTTTGAATTACGAATTCTAGATGCTTTTACATTTTATGCACAAGGATTCTGTGTATAGAAAACTGCAAATGTTTTTGTAAAATATTGCTCCATACTATATAATGTCTTCCAAGTGGTCATTGTGTCACGGTTGACTTGTCTTTTGAGAAGTCTTTGTATAGTACCTTATCTTTTGTTCCAATGTTGATCTGTTATAGCGGGTGAATTAGAATTTTAAAACTGCTGGAGAAAGGAATTCTGCAAATTATGCCAAGAAAGCATTGACATAAGGTTTTTCAAGATCAAACATTGTGTTTCATGGAGAATTCATCTTTTAGGTTTAGAAAGCTTTTATCCTTTCTTAATCTTTTCATACTTCTTTCCTTTTTGCGTAAGATTCAGTCCAGCACGATCTTGTTTTCATAATATTGAATTGCTGTTGCAATACGAATGTCCTCGTAAATATGCTGTAACTTCCAATAAGTACTAGTGATTTCCCAAAAGGAACTTCTGCATAGTTACAACCTCATCTAGTAATGCTATGAAAGATCCCATTAGAACTCAAAGTTGTAATCTAATAATTACGTGTGGTCTAGAATTATAATGCATAGTCTATAATGGGTTTTCTGTGGACTGTGGATTAGGCTTTTTTTTTTATGCATCCTATTCTTCTTCTTTCAAGGCTCTGAAATAGTAATGCCATACCCAACCAAACCAAACTAAGCCTTGTGTCCTATCCCATTTATTCCAAAAGTAGAACTTTCCCATTGCAAAACTTATGCTGTCATTACTAGTGATGTGGATCTGCTGAATGATGAATAGGTTAACCAATATGTTGTCATTCAGGACTGAATCTGTCACACCTTTCGCTTTCTCTTTCAGTTGCTTTTTTTTAACCATAAGCCACTGACCTTTATGTTCCACTGATTTGTACTCAAATCACATGACCAGTATCTTACTTTTAGAACTTGTGCTAATTTTAAATCTAGAGCTTTGAGTGCTTGGGACAGGTTATATCTTGCCAAAAAAATCTGCTCTCTTCTTTATTTCTTGTCCTGGCTCTATGGAGATATATGGTAGTGTCATGGTTGATTTCCTTTCCTTATTTAATTTAAAATTTCAGTGACTCTTAACCGCTCTCAGGTTCCATTATTAATTTTCAACTTTGTTCTGATTAATATAAACTCGTAGGAATTGATGAAACCAATGCTTATGGTGATAAAGACTCACAATCTGTTGGCTTACTTATATGAGGTTACTTTTTAAGAAGGTTTAGAGAGAACCGAATCCTTAGTTAATTTCCTTCTACTAGAAGTTGGACAAGGTACTGATAAGTTAGATGGGAAATTTGTGTGCATTTTTCTTCTTTTCCCCTACGTTTTTCTTTAAAAATGAAACGTGGTGAAAACATAGGCAAAAAAAGGTCTGCGAATTTTAGTATGTGGTTAAAAATCAAAGTGCATGGTCAAAAAATCGAGACAAAAATTTTGTCAAAAGTTAGGTGCGTGATATATCAGATTGACTTGGTTTCAAAATGGATAAATATTATATGGAAGTTCATTGCCAAACTATTCATTATTACAAGTCCCAACAATTGCATTCTAAAATATGCACGATCACAAGCTCCTAAAATGGCAACAAGTGGATAGTGATTTTTTGCCTTTACATGGATTAGTCACAAGAGTTTCTACATTTGATGAATAAATAACATCATGTATTTGGGAAAATGACTTTCCCTGTAAATTTTACTATGAAAACTTGCACTGCTATATTTATTAGGAGAAATTAAACTTTGCAGCTCAGCCTTGGGAATCTTGGCTCTTGAATTGATGAAACCAATGCTTATGGTGATAAAGACTCACTACTCTATAGAATAGCGGTTAAGACCGAGTATTGTCCCAAATTTACAAATGATATCCATGCCTCAATTTCACTTTTAAGCATAAATGTCCCCCAACGCGGCGCATCTATCATTTGATGGTGTTGGGCTGACAATCTGTTACAAAAGCACTATACTAGCTGCCATTTGGAAACAACATGATGGGGACATTTCCTTATGAGGTCTTTTAGTCTTTCTCATGTCTCATGGAGTTGCAGCGTGATAGGGACATTTCGTGATGAAATCCTTCAATTTTTTTGATGTCTCATGGAATTGCTCGTTGGACTTGATTGGTCTTTACCTATGAGACAGTACTTAATACTTATTGAAGGAGGGATTCAAGGGTGCTAGTGAAGGATGAGAAGATTAAGAAAAGTTGGAAAACTTATTTGAGAAATTATTAAACGAAAAACATGCGGAAAGATTTGGAGGACAGGAATCTGATATGTCAGATGAAACTAGAGAATATAAGTTCTATTGTAGAATAAAAAAGTTTAAAGTAGAAACTGCAATGAAGAGAATGAAATCATATAAGAATTTGGGACTAGATGGTATCCTTGTGGAAATGCCTAGGTGAAGTGAGAGTATTTTGGTTTACAAAATTATTTAGTAAAATTAGAATGACTAGGAAAATGCCCGAAGAGTGGAGAAAGCGTATTCTAGTATCTATATATAAAAATAAAAGAGATCGTTAAAATTGTAACAACTAAAGAAGTATTAAAGTGATGAGTTATACGATTAGGTTATGGGAAAGAATAATTGAACATCGTCTAAGGTTAATAACAATAGTGTTAGAGAATCAGTTTAGTTTTATGTCTGGTAAATTAACTATGGAAGTAATCCACCTATTGAGGAGATTAATAAAGAAGTATACATAAAAGCAGAGATAATTATTTGCTGATGATATTATTTTAGTGGATGAAACTAGGAGTGGAGTTAACGCTAAGTTAGATATGTGGAGAGATGCTTTGGAATCAAAAGAGTTTCAAGTAACTAGAAATAAAACTGAATATATGGAGTATAATTTTAGCATTTATAGGAGTATTAATAGTGAAGAAGTAAATATTCAAAATCAGGAGATACCTAAGAGTGAATCTTTTGTTATTTAGATTCGATTATTAACAAAAATGGAGAGATTGCAAATGACGTAACCCATAGAATCAAAGTTAGTTGGCTCAACTAGAGGGATGTTTCTAGCATTCTATGTAATTGACGAATACCTACAAGATTAAGGAAAATTTAATAGAATAACTATTAGACTAGCGATTCTATATGGGACAGAATGTTGGGCTGTAAAGAAAAATCACTCATAGACCTCTGATGGTTCCCTTTCAGCTGTTCTTTGGACCTGTTGTTTGATCCTTGGGGGCTCTTTTGTCAGAGCCTTTATTTGACTGTAGAGGGTTCTTTTCTTTGCTTGCTCAGACTATGTTAGTTTACTTGATTGGTTACAGGACAAGCCCCTTTGACCTCCTGAGCATGGAGGTTTGGTTATTCTCTCAGTTTTATAGAGGTTTTTTGGCAAATCTTCTGAGGTGAGTAGGTAAGTTCTTGGCTGAGGTTTGGAGCTTTTTGAGGAGCCGAGCTTCAGCAGGATTTTGTTATGTTGTGTTGGATGTCCTGTTCTTTTGCTAGATTGTTGTATATGTTGGTATTTCCTATCCATGCGGGTTGTGCGTGGAATATGGTTTTTTTTGTTAGGTCCCCCCGTCGGTTCGGCGGGGGGTTGGGTTTTCTGTGTTGTAGGAGGTTTTCCTACTGGTTACTCATGTAATTACCTGGGGTATGCCCCTTGAAAATTTGTATTTTTTCTTTTTTTATGTTACAGTTAATTATCCAAAAAAAAAAGAGAATGTTAAGGTTGATGCGTAATAAGACTAGAAAAGATAAAATTAGAAATAAAAATATTCGTGAAATAGTAAATGTCGTACCAATTGAGGACAAGTTGAGAGAAAATAGATTAAGGTGGTTTGGACACATATAACATTGACCAAATGATGTAGCAGTAAGGAAAAGCAACAAGATTATGGATAGAAGAAATAGACCTAAATTGAGATTGGATGCTATATTAAGAAAAAATATAAATTTATTGAAAGATATAGACCTTAACAGAGCATAATGGTGTAAAAGGATTCATGTAGCCAACCCCAATTAATTATATAAAGGCTTACTTTGGTTTGGTTTAACTATGTCCAGGTTGTAATTATATTTTCCTCTAAAGAGTTAAGCCAATATTATAAAAAGATAGAAGCATTTGAATGGTACTGGATTTAATTTCAGTTAGGTAGCCTAATGCATGATTGGAATGTGTAAGCAGAGGGAGTAAAATACTGTCTGAGTTGTCGGGCCTGTTGGTCTTACGGCTTAATAGCTGCAGTTGGAATCAGTTGATTATGTCTAGGACCATGAGACAATGCTATGTTAATCCTAAAGATTTGTTCTATCTCTAGGTGAGTCAGGACAAAGTCAAGGCAACAAGACCTATGATCCTGCATACAAAACTTAAAATCAAAAGAAACTAATTAAGAATTAATCTAGTTAACACACAATGCTAGTTATCAGAATTTCACTAAAGAATTAAAACGTACATAGCTTAAACGGTGAAGTCACATTTCTTTGGTGCTACGAATTTTGATATGCCTGTAATCAAGGATAACTTGTACCAAGGTTGCAAAAAATACAAATGTAGAAAAAATAAATAAATCCTAACTTTGAATTAAAATAGGAGTTAATTATAAAAACAAGCAACCGCGGTAAATGTCCTTGGCCACGATGCCAAAATTTGGTCGTTTCGTTTTGTTTTGTTATTTTTTTTCTAATTTTTTGATGTCTCAGGGTGTTCGGGCCACCTTACGCGCACCTTGACTAAAATTTGGTCATTTTGTTTACGAGGCAAAAATAAATAATAGTAAGTTCAATAAAGACTAGTTCTCTGTAGAATAGTGGTTAAGACCGAATATCGTTTTAATTGGGACATAAAGGCTAAATTGCACCACTTTCTAATTAAATTTCAATTTAATCCTGTTAATGTGACATATTGAAAGAATGAGAGAGTTGAACCTAAATGGTTAGCTCCTTTGCCTATTTATATTAAACCAAATATTATAAAATTACATAAATAACCTTTAACACTCCCCCTCAAATTTGTACATATATATCATATGTACCAAGTTTGGTACAAATATATTTCACTCGGTAATTACACAAAGGCTTGGTGAATAAATCTGCTAACTGATCCACTAACTTGGCATAGCTTGTACGAATCACATTTTGTAACAGCTTTTCTCGAATAAAGTGACAATCGACCTCAATGTGTTTTGTTTTCTCATGAAATACTGGATTGGATGCGATGTGAACTGCTGCTTGGTTATCACATAACAAATTCATAGGATGAGAACGTTGAAATTCAAGTTCCTCTAGCATATGTTTCAACCAAATCAACTTACAAGTGGTATGT
>JAULJZ010000018.1:7320377-7333758 GCA_032270985.1 Heliamphora pulchella | reverse complement strand
GGGGGGGGGGATGGGGTGCATGTATCAATTGATTCTTTACTAGTTGTCTTTTGTTATGCCTTCAGTCTAGCCTTCCCTAAATTGAGTATTTAGTTTGTGTTCCAGATACATTGTCAAAGACATTCTTGGCCATGGGACATTTGGGCAGGTTGCTAAATGCTGGGTTGCAGAAACAAAAAGTTTTGTTGCAGTAAAAATCATTAAAAATCAACCTGCATACTATCAACAGGCACTGGTTGAAGTTTCCATTCTGACAACGGTAATTAATTCTTTTTTCAGATGGGTTCCCTCATATAGATGGATTCTTTCACGTAGAGTGATTACAATTGTTTTTGGTCATGTTTATTCTCTCTTTGCAGTTAAATAGGAAGTTTGATCCTGAGGATAGCCATCACATTGTTCGTATTTATGATTACTTCGTGTATCATCGTCACTTATGCATCACTTTTGAGCTGCTTGATACTAATCTGTAAGTGTGGAACAACTATATCTAATAGTCTAGTATCTACTCTATGGATGCATCTTGTTTGAATTTTGTTCATCATGCATTGGTGTTCCTTGAAATCGCCTTTTCTTTCTTCAACGCATTGTTGGTTCTATATTTTGATTTTTGTGGCAGGATTGACATTTTTTGTGAATTAGGTATGAGCTTATCAAGATAAACCATTTTAGGGGATTATCATTGAGCATTGTCCAGTTGTTCTCCAAACAGGTATAGCCTTTCCTGGCTTAGGATTGTATTTATCTTGTAATTCATTTCCTTCAGGTGGTTATGTCCCTTGCTCCAACAACATTTTATGCTTCCTCTTTTTGCTCTTCAAACTAGATTTTGCACGGACTGTCCTTGATGAAAGATGCTGGCATAATTCATTGTGACTTGAAACCAGAAAACATTCTTTTATGCACAAGGTGAGCTATTCCCTTAATGATTTGGATTCTGTATTGCGTATTTGCGTTTAATAGCTATTTCTTGTTATATTAATAGTGCTGCACATGAAATTGACAGTGTGAAGCCAGCAGAAATCAAAATTATTGATTTTGGATCAGCATGCATGGAAGATCGAACTGTTTACTCTTATATTCAGGTCTTTTTCTATGTTTATTTTTGGTTTAATTTTAGAATGCCTCCTTAATGAATCTTTATTTAGCTAACAAGGCTCTTGCACCTTTATCCTTGTGTTTCTTTTGCAGAGCCGTTACTATAGATCACCTGAAGTGCTGCTTGGCTATCAGTATCCTTGTGATCTTTTACTTTATCTTGTTCTGTTGAAGCTACAACCTGGATGGAATTGAAGTAGACTTAACCTGAGTTCAGCCCTACAAATGGCAAAGCTTGAGCTGTATATTTGAGGCTTACAGTTGGGCGTGGTTGGAAATTTTAATCTAAACCTAGACTGAACTGCTGGTTTATTTTTTTCCTTTTTTTTGGTTGTTTTGGGGGGGGAGGGTGGTGGCTCAGGCTGGGTTATTAATTAGGCCTCTTGTGACTTGAACTCATTTCAAGGTGTACTATCCAGAATTTATCAGCCTAACGCATGCCAGAGTACTATATATAGCAGGTAACGACATCTACATAGATTTTATTGTAAATAGTCCAATCATTGCATAATTTAACTAAAGAAAAAGAAGCATGGACATTGGACATAGATATGCCGACATGGCCTTTTCTGAAAAAAAAAAGCATTACATGGACATGCTAAATAATATATATTTTGATACGCATACATGGTATTGTCATATTAATAAAATGGTAAGAAATAATTTCCACATCCTGCATGACAAGAAATTGCTGCAAACAAAAAGACCAAATATCTATTTTAGATTTGTTTTGGAAGTTTTGAGAGTTAAAGTTCCAAAAATCAAAATATCCAAAGAGAGTAATTAAAGGATAGAAATATAGGTTATTTCATTTTATCACTGGAACACTTATTTTTTCAAACTTGTAACGTGTTTCATGTGTATATAAGTGGTTGGTACGCATTCCCTAAGTGTCTTAAAATTTCCGACTAAAAAAATTGACAGATAGGATATGTTTTAGGCAAGTGTCTGACACGTGTCAGGAGAGTCCAATGAGTGTTGGTATTCGACATGTCCAGGTGATGTCCTTAGAAGTGTCCATGCTTCTCAGTCACTTTTGACTATACATAATAAACTAAATGATGTTTAGGTACAATATACTGACTATTTCAATGTTGGATAAACTAACGTGTTTAGTTCCATCAACAACTTTATACACTAGCTTATTCTTTTCAACTTAACTTATCACTAAACCTAAAAGCCTTAACTTCAACCATATACGGGTCTTTGCATTAAATGTATCTCAGTGAAATTTTATATACTCGGTTAAATCCTTGTCAATCATGTTTTCTAACAGCCTTCATCTTTGTCTTTTTTGGGTAAGTGCTTTCATCCATTGTTCTTTTTTGTCATCACCTTGAATCGAAACGTCTTTCCATACAAATGCATCAGTCCTAGTTGAGAGCGAAGTTCTTTGTCGTTGAGATTGAGATTCTTACTAGATTCTTACTTTGGAGAGCGGGAGCGATGTTTAGAAGCTGATTCGTCACCTTAGTAGGAGGATCCTGCAACTAAGTGCCTTACTATATCATAAACCTTAACTGTCCTTGCATTTGTATTTAGAAATTTTCTAGTTTCATAGAGTTTCCCTTATCTTTTTTAGATAGATGAAAGCACGCAACGTGAAAAACACATACAATGAAAAACTAGCCAATACCAATAAGCATGAATCTATATCTTTGTCACCAAAAGACAGAGTAACAAATGGAAGAGAAATCATAGAATACATGCATAAAGTTGTGCTATTCATCGAAGGCTCTCAACCTTAGCCTCATGTCATTTCTAATAATGCTAGAAATTTTCCAATTGTCTCTTAATTTCTATTTTAATTGGCCATCTCTTTCTCTCTCTCTCTCTCTCTCTTGCGTGCGCCTTTTATGTCCATTTATTTTCTTGACCATAAATCCGATTTCCTCTTTACCTCTTTGTCTTTTATTTCTTAAGTAGTATCTCTCCTTTTTCTATGAGAAACTCTCTCATTCTTAGGATTTCTCTCACATTTATTACATCCACGTCTCAACCAAAACTTATGAGCCTTTGTATTCTCAGAATCTCACACTTAGTTTAATTGTTAAATTATCTCCTTTTCCCCCAACACTTATTTTTACATGGAAGATGATCCCGAATGATTGGATTGTAAACTTTTGACTTCTTTTTTATTACTTTATTACTAATTCTTTATTATTATTTATTATAGAATTTTTAATCATTATAGTTTTAATTATTAGATAATATTTGCTTGTTTGACAATCCACTTGGCCAGTTTGAATCAGGCAGATTCGGGATGTCTCTTTCTCTTATGCTGTCTCGTGCCCATCGAGACCAAAAATGGGTTGGAAATAACTGGCCTAAGGAAATTGTGAGAATTTGTTTTCTAATTATAAGTATGGCGTCTATATGTTTTTACATAAGATAATTTTTAGCTGTTTTTCATTCGTTGAATGGGAAGAAAACCAGTTTCCAATAGAAAGCCAGGACCACAACAAAGTTGTGCTACACTCGCTAACTGTTTGACAGTACATCATTCTTGAAGACCTCCAACCCTATTGAAATGAAGAGCTTCCTACCTCATACACTTTCATCCTCATACACTTTCATATGACATTTTAACAATTTATTAGTCATCACCAAATCTACAGATCCAATTTTGCCCATGTATGGAGTTCCAGGCGTATCACTTATGGTATTGGTAGTTAACTGGATTAAGATCCAAAATTGGAAGAGCTACTTGAACCTGCTAGTTGGCATGTATGAGCCTTCTAGCTGAGCATATCTAACCACATGAGCATGTTCTAGCTGATATTACATAGGGTATATTGAGTACTACAATTGTCCTTAGGGACATATTGTTTTTCTCCACCTAACTCTAAAGACCAGCCAGAAGAGAATTAGTTGCCTTAGAGAATATCGGTTTGGGATAACACCCTAGCTAAGCCCCAACTCCAGTTGCCAAGCCACAAATCGTCGCGGATCTCAGATCAGTATATCTGGGACAAATGCTAGGGATAGTCCATGATGTAGAACACAGGAGCTCTTTACTCCCCGTTTGACCAGCTAGGCATCAATGTACCACGACAGTTACCGGCAAATAAAAGAGGTAAAACCGCTGTTGTGCCACAAAGGCAGCCCTTTGCAAGAAGTACCTCGTTGATGCTCCCTGCTGCAAGGTCCACGACGTACTCACGCATCTTGACGGGATAGTTCCCCCTCCCCTCCCCTCCCCCCCTCTTGAGTGTATCACTAGAAGGCAAGAGATGACACATGGCAATCATTGAGTTACATTGACTCTGCTGGTGGGGGAATGTAGCTAGTAAGATCAGTTTCTTCGATTCATTGTGGACAATAACTAGCATGGTCAAAGTGAAGTCGATGCATTTGACATATAAATGATGATCTGATCAGGTGACATGGAGTTGCAATGTAGTACTTAACCCTTCTCTCAGGTACACTACTGCTATTGACATGTGGTCTTTTGGGTGCATAGTTGCTGAATTATTTTTGGGGTTGCCACTATTCCCTGGAGCATCAGAATTTGATCTTCTGAGGCGGATGATAAAAGTACTTGGGTATGTCTCCATATTTAAATTGGTACTCGAGCTCTTAACATATGTTCTTATTCAGTTAATGCATCAATATGCTGCATCTAATATGTATAACTGAATTCTCAAATGCCTGAGATTAATTGCTGTTCCTCGACATTTCCTTTCCAAAAATGAAATGATCGTATCACAGAAACAAGATAAAAAGATGAATAATTTGTTGGAATGATAAGGTTGGGCCAGTAATTCTCATTTTCAATTCTGAATATGGTGCCATAGTCCTTGTCTCGATAAATTATTTTTACTGATGCAGCTGGATAAACTTTCTACACTATGTCAAATCATACTTGCTGCCAAATTTCTGGAATCTTGTGCTCTGATTATAATTGTAATTTTGTGTTTCATTAAGAGCGGTTGTCCTAGTAACTAGTAATGTTTATGAAGTACTTCACATTATGAAACTAACATAGAAGACCAAACTAATACAGAAGAGTACACTAAAAACTGATAGAAGTTATAAAAATTGATATCGCGCCCTTGGTGATTTGCACTATTTGATTAACCACTTTTACGTCTTATATATTTTTGATACTGGGGTGTTAATCTATAACTAAAATTCATGAGTACGACTAGATTCTATTTGGAAATGTACTTATTAAAGTGGGAATTTGTTTAAGTTTTACATGAAATCATAGACCACCTTTCTAAACTTGTTAAACAAAAATAAAATATCGATGTAGTAATAACTTGGAGGTTGTAATTGAGAAATTTTCTTCAGAACTAATAAGAATGAGGGGCTTCTAATCTCAGGCTGCACGGAGAACAGTTAGAATGCAATTATTAAATCTCTACCCGAAAATTCTGATAAGCAAATATCTTTTGTTTTTTTTGATAAGCAACGAACTATATTAATAGAGAGGAAAAAGTTATAATAGGTAAGGGGACAAGATGTTCCCAACAAAAACAAGACAAGAAAGAAAAAACAAGAAATGGCACCAAAATACAATCACCATTCACATACTGGCCTCCAATATCTCGACATAAAAAAAAACGATGGTATGCTTTCAAAAGGAGAAGAAACCGAGACCCAAAAGGAACATAAATAGCATACTCTATTCCATAAGTGATTAATATTCTTAAACTTATCCTAAAAATTATTGCGTTTCGTTCCAACCAAATAACCGAAAAATTGTGAAAATAGCACAATCCCACAAGGCTCTCCTTTTCGTATTAAAGCCAAAACCCCCAAAGTTAATCTCAACCATTTGCAAGCATGATTCCGAAATCGCCCAAGTGATATTGGCCATTACAAATAACCGATGACATAAAGACAGAGTCAACGAGCAATGCAAAAATAGGAGATCCAAAGATTCGCCATCCCTCTTACACATAATGCGCCATTGAGAACAAAGAAAACTATTTTGCCTTCTCCTTTCAAGAATGTTATTGGTTAAGATACTTCTATAAGTCAATAAGCACATAAAGAAGAGACTATCTTGGTTATAAAATTCATGGCAAATTGCACGGGCGACGCTACTAACAACACAGTAGGGTCAATTGATCCTATCAATTTTTTTTTAAAAATTATTATTATAGTTAGTTTTTAGTTGGTGTATAATTGACCCTATTAAAAAATATAATTGGTCCCATAATAATGTAAAATGTTGTATAATTGTCTTCAACACGTTGTACTAGATTATTTCTCTTAGTATGTTTATTCCAAACATGAATGATACATTTGTAGTTCTTGAAAAGTAATGACATAAAATTTCAAAAATTACAAATTAAATTATACCACTACCGTATTAAGCTACTTTTCACAATTATAAATATGCAATTTCAAGAGCTTAACAACCGTTTTATATAGTTGAATACCAAGTTAGTTACTTGGTCGCACATATTAAAAATAATATTTTTGATATTATTGACAACTAAACTTTTATGTGCCAATTTTAAAATATAAATTCACGTCGAATACAATTGTAAAAGTTCATATATTTTTTTTTTGTCAAAACAATAACATGATCATTTTAAAAATGTATTCCACATATTAATTAATATATGTAATTTAATTTGTAGTGTGTTGATAATAGATAATTAATTATTAATTAGTGTAAAAGTTATTATATTATCTTATAAAATTAATATAATTTAAAATTTTAAATAACTCCATTAATAAAAATTCCTGGAGTTGCCACTGCAAATTGGTACACACCAATTTGTTAATTTTAAGTGGAAGTAACAACTGACAAAACACCTACACTATCAGCAACCCTGTTAAATGAGATCTGGGTTGTTGCTCTGAAGGTGCCCTCCCATAAGCTGAAATACCATTTTAGGAATGACAATTGCTTCAAATCACCAATTGACAAAGATTTAAGCTACTTTGCTCAGTATGCTATGCGAATTCAAAAAACCTAGACAATAAGAAGTTACCATATCTTATTCAGACAGTGGATGTACTTTTGTTAAAGACCTATCAGATCTAAGCAAGTCATGTACATGATCAGTTATTTTTAACTGACCCGTGCTTGGAAAAAGCTCACTTGAAGTGCAAAATGCAAAGCGCAACAGTAGAAGAGCTTTTAGTAGTTAAAATGAAGCGCATTTTTAAAATCACACTTTTTGGCACTTTTTTAATAATCTTAAAGCGTGCCTTTTTGCACTTTAGAATTGTTTAAAAAATATAATATATTATTTTTAACCTTTCGATCGTATTTAGATCGTAATATGGTTGAACAGGGTTTTGATATGTTATACACATACCAATTTATGATAAGGATTCCTCCACACAAAACAACACCAAGTATAAGAGAATAAGTTCTAGACGGAGAAAATTGGTATGATGACTTTAGGATGGCCATCACATATAATGGTTGTGAATATTTTGTAAAGCACAACATATTTAAGTATAACTTTATGTTTAGATGACATAAGTCCGTGACTTGATTGTCATATTATCCCTGAATAGTTGTTTTCAAATTTACAGCTTTTGTCATTATACATTGTGTATAGAAAATGTGTGTTTCACTTGTATCAGGCGCACTTATGCCTAAGGTCCAGGTGGAATTTGTGCTTAAGTGTGCATCACACTTCCACCAACACTGAAAAGCTCACGGCTGACCTAAATAGTTGTTATAAATAAAAAATTCAAATTAGATTCCTCCTAATATATGTTGATTGTTTCCATTCCTTGTTTTCTAGTCCAATCAAAGTGAATGCAACAGATAGGGGGGAACAACTTAAAAGAAGGGATTTGTTAGTGTGAACTCCTGTGCATTGCATCTGTGGAAGGAGGCTCTAGCTTTTCAACCTTGTCATTGTTTGGTTTCTTCACCATTTGAAGTATAGTTTTTCCCTCCAAGCAGCTTCAAAATCTTAAGACAATATAGGCAAATTCTGTTTCTGTGGGAGAGTAACTTTTTAGGCTGTATGAGTTGTCTTATTTTTTTAACAAATCATAATACTTATCACTAGTAAGAACAATAACAATACATATTCTCTCCTCAGTTTCTAAATTATCAAAAGAAAAGAACAATAATAATGCATATTGCAAATGAAAAAATAAAGGAAAGGAACCAGGGAGTCAAGATTTTTTGGGGGTCCTTTTTAGATAAAAAGAGAACGAAAAGAAACATGACTTTCTGCACATGGCCTAGGGAAAGGTCATTATTACACATAAGAGTGATGACTTGCATCTAGCTGTCCTTACGGCTTACACGATCTACTGTATTCCTTGTTTACATGTTTACAGAACTGGATGAAATTGTTAAAGGCAGTAGATCACTTCAAGCTGGCAGGATTTTTTTGAGTTTAAGTTCTAGATACAATTGAACTTTTTAGAACAGAATAAACTTTTTGGAGGTTTTAAAAAGATGCATTTGGGTGCATGTTCCCATCTCTTGGAAGTTAGGATTTTGCTGCAGCTTAGTGTCAATACTTTGAATTGGCAATTGCTCATTTCCCCTTTTTCTTCTATTCCTCGCTAACTTGTTGAGGAAAACTTAGTAAAGGGTGAATATAATGATTTATTAATGTTTTTTCAGCTATTATTTTCTGAAAATTCTAATGCCATATTTTTATCATTTAAGCAGAGAGAAAACTTGTTTCAGATGCTCAACTACCCAGTTATACGCATTTGCTTGCATAAATTAGTTTCATATTTTTGAAATTGTTTAGAGGACAACCCCCAGATTATGTACTAAAAGATGCCAAAAACACGAGCAAGTTCTTCAAGTTTGTTGGGAATGCCAACCACAAGGAGTCTACGTGCAGAAAGAGTGCTTATGAAGTATTAACGGAAGAAGAGTATGAAGCGGTACGTATTAATGCTATTTGTCTTTTTTTTTTTCTGCTAGAGCAGGTTGTGCAGTATTTCCGACTTACTACTATGTTTACTTTTATAACTTGTGTGAGTTTGCCATAGTTGAGAAATCCCGTTTCCTAGTGGTGGCCCTCATAAATACAGGTTTATGTGAGGATTAAATGGGTTGCCCACCTAACCTCCGGCTTACTTTCACAAGCACCCACCTTCTATTCAAATTTGAACTTTCCACACTTGATAGCTTGAGACCCTGCCTTGAACCATTGCACCAAGGTCATAGTTTCTTATTTAAGAATGTGCTGTATATTGGCAGGTTATCTGTATGTAATTGCCCTCATTTTGTAGTTATATTTGTCCTTTTCCATTCAGCGGGAGTTGAAAAAACCATCGATTGGGAAAGAGTACTTTAATCATATGGACCTTGAAGCAATTGTCACAAAATATCCTTATAGGAAGAACTTGTCCGAGGAAGATATTGTTAAAGGTTAGTTTTATTTTCTTGATAATAACATAAAGCTTTTGTAGATACATTTGGTGAATATTTTGCCATTGTCCTTCAAAGAAGTTATCATTTTATTTCCTATCATGGATATATTACAGAGAGCCTATTACGGTTAGCATTGATCGATTTCTTGAGGGGACTTGTTGAATTGGATCCAGTGAAGCGGTGGTCTCCTCTGCAGGTTATTGAACTTTTGCCCGTTTTGTGTGTGCGTGTGTGTGTGTGTGTGTGTGTGAAGAGAGATTTTATCCCGTACGAGGAGAAAGCCCTTCTACGTGAAAGCCATACATAAAGAATACGCCTGAATGATATCAGATAAAGGAAAAAACTATGGATAATGTTAAGCAAGGAAGCCTCCTATTGGCTAAATCTGAGGTTGGATATAGATAAAGGAAAAAACTATCGATAATATTAATCAAGGAAGCTTCCTATTGGCTAAGGCTGGAGGGGATACAAATAAAGATTCTCATATGGAACTTGACTCTAGTTGTGCTACGAATCTTCAAACTTCTTTGTTGGTTCAACAAAACTTGTGCTTTGATGAAACCATTTAGAAAAGTTATTTTGATATCCACTTAAACAAGTTAAATTTCAAATGACATGCAATAGCGAAAAATATTCTAACGGATTCTAGTCATGCAACATGTGCAAATGTTCAATAAAAATCAATCCCTTGAACTTGAGGCCTTGTTTGAGCTGTCTAAAAAGCTTGACTTTTATAAATGGATTAGCTTTTTTAGAAAAAAGAGAGAAAAAAATGAGACTGTTTGGGATAATTTGTTTAAGGTAGATTTTTGCTTTTTAGTTTTTGTTGAAATGTCTAGCATGTCTTTATTTTTTGCTTTTAAGATGTAGTATTTGAGATACTGATACGGTTTTTTTGTTTTTGTTTTTAAGAGTAGAGATGACTTTTTGTATTGTGGGTATTATAGTTAGTTCATTCAAAAATAAAGTAAGATTGTTTGGGATGTAATTAGTTTTTTTTCCTCGGAAAGAAATGTGAAAAAAGTAGTTGACTTTTTTGGGATACCAAATAGTGTGGTTTCAAAACTGTTTTTTTATACAAAAAAAACTAGATATTTATTTATTTGTTTGTTTATCCTAATTAGGGGTGGAGTATATCCCTAGACAACCATCCTTACCTTATTTCTAATAGTGGTACCTATTAACCTATATGATCAGATTTATTTTTGAAAATTCATTTAGTACCATACTAAAATTTGGTGATCATTGGAGAGCAAATTCAAGGCCTGACTAGTTGGCCTAATTCGTCAGAGTTAACTAGAGTTTTCCCTATCGTTAACTTTAGGACCCCGGTATTAGTCGAGGTGCGCACAATCTAGCCTAAACACCCGATTATCGAAAAAAAAAGCATTCATGCTTTGTGGTTACATATAACTTCTCACACATCATTTCCTTCAAATTGATTTAGGTTTTCATACATTGCATCAATCCAACATTCATCAATCAAGGCGTGTTTAACAGCATGCGGTTCGAACAAAGAACATAATAAAAATAAGATACCTTTTCATGAATTTGTTTCCATGTTTTCATCTTGTCAATGACATTACCAATAACTTGACTTTCCAGATTATGAAACATAACCCGTATAGCTATCCATCGGTTGTGAACTCACCTTCTCTGGTGAATGAGCTTTAATTTCCTCATTCTTTTGAACTTTCTTCTCGAGGTCTACAATAGGCTCGAAACACGCTTCATCATCAAATGGTTTAAAATTGAGAGCAACATCGCTATCCATATACAATAGGCTCAAAACACACTTCATCATCAAATGGTTTAAAATCGAGAGTAATATCGCTATCCATAACAACACTCATTGAAAACCATACATACTCCATTGTTAGTGGAATAACCAAGAAAATAACCGTTGTCACTTTAGGAGTCAAACTTATCTAGTTGTTCTTGGTCTTTAAAAATGCAACATTTACTCTACCAAAGTACGAAAGTAATTCACATTTGGTTTCTTTCACACCATAATTCATATGGTGTTTGTATAGTCTTGACTGTAAATACACTCAATTTATGACATAACATGTGGTAGTCATTGCATTCGTCCAAGAATAAAGAGGATACTCTTAACCTGTAACATCACACATCAATAACACGATTCCTTCTCTCAATAATACCATTTTTTGTGGCGTTTTGGGTGCGAAAACTCATGTTTAATACCAAAGTTCATTACAAAAATCTAAATATTCAAAATTTGTAAATTGAATTCTTGCGTTGCACCTGATTTTAAACTATATTCTTTTTGAACTTTAAGCACTAAAGATTTAAAAATAGAAAATGTATCTAACTTTCCTCTTAGAAAATTCACCCAAGTATACCTTGATTAGTCATCCACGACAATAAAAATGCATCGTTTTTTTGTGCTCAATTTTTGTTGGACCTATCAAGTTCGTGTGAATCAACTCTAATGTTTTTGTCACTAGTCTCTTAACATTATTATGCTTAGTTTGTTTTCCTAGTTTATATGGTCCATGCACATGATTTGATGGTTTACTCAATGTGGGAATTACTCTAATTAAACCTTGAGTAGCAATTTTGGTTAAATCCTTGTAATTTATATGCCCTAACCTTTGATGCCACAATTCAACCTCTCCAATTTTAGCAGAATGACATGTTAGGTTACCCAAAGCATTATGCCATAGCAATTGTCAGGTGTGCGCACACCATGAATAATATTTCTTACTCATTTGTTTAAAACATAACAATCATTTTTTTGAGAAATCCTCTTCATGGTGTGAATCATATATTTGACTAATGCTCAAAAATTGACTTTCAAGTTTCAACCTATTAATAAAATGAACATTGTCTAATTTAAATAAGGCCTTGTCACCTGACATAGGACGGGAGCAACCACTATCTAAATATCACATATTTGAACTTTGAGTTTTTAAGGCAGTGTGAGCTATCGGCATCTTAGGTCACTTTTTTCTATCCAAGTCGAGGGTGAAATACATGAGAAGTAAGAACTATGCGAACCTGAATGGGAAGTAATCATAGAAGTATGTGACTGAGTCCTAGAAAAGGCAAGCATGGCTTGAAACTAATGGAACTGATCTATTAGCGACTGGGATGGAAGTGATGTGGTGCCATTGGATGCAAGCACGACAAGAGCAACAAGGGGGATATAGGACTGTGCAAGGGTATGCAAGGATGGATGAGAGGAAGGGTGGCCCTTCTGTGCTAGCTTAGGGCATGCATTCTTCTAATGGTCCTTTTGGTGGCAAAAACTACACTCATTCATAATAACTTGTGATTTTAGTTTCCCCGTGATGTGAATCAGGTGAGTGGAGGGAGTAAGTAGTAGTGGAGGACGAGAATTAACACTCATTGATGACGAAGGGGTGAGCCCGGTGACAAATACTAACTAAGAGGGAATAACCATCTGAACAACCTTGAATCGTGTCTCTTCTGCAATAAGTTTGCGAATGGCTCCATCAACAGAAGGCAACAGGAAATGATGAAGAATAGCTCCATGAAGTGGCTCAAACTGATCACGAGGGCTATGAGAAACTGTACCAGCCTTTTCTTTTCTCAATACTGAAGATAACTATTAAGCTGCTTTAAGTCAGAAGGTTACATAAGTGCCATTTGATCTCTTAATATAAGATTCTTGGATCAATTTTGTAAAAGAGAATAATCTATTATCAGAAAAACTTAACCTCTCAATTAGAGAGGTCCACTATATATACTAATTACAAGGATACATCAAAACCTTAATGGGCCCTTATAGCTAACGGGTCTATGTACAGATATAATATATACACATCTCATAATATCACTAACACTTCCCCTCAAGCTGGAGCATAGATGTCAATCATGCCTAGTTTGTTATAAATATAATGAACTCGGAGACCCACTAATGACTTAGTAAAGATATCTGCGAGTTGTTCTGTTGTCTTCACATGACCC
>JAULJZ010000018.1:7308796-7320277 GCA_032270985.1 Heliamphora pulchella | reverse complement strand
TATATAAAGAGACAAAACTATAGAAAATCCTAATAATGGAAAAATGACTAAACTTCCCTTTAGCTATATTCAAAATAACAAAAATACACTCTTACAGTTACAAGAGATTTTTACAACCCTATTATGAATCTACATCTATGGCAATAAGATCTTACTGAATCCACGATGTCACCTTTGCAAGGGTTGATTTACTGATCCGAATCCACGAACCATTGAACACCTCTGGAATCCACAGAAGGTTAGAAATCTCACCTTTGAACTCCATCAAAGGATTTTTTCGAGGTTGAAGAAAGTGTTTACAAACTTGAAGAGTTGAAAGGAACCCTCATGTTCTCAAAGAAATAAAGAAATCTTCAAGTACAACGGTTGGAATCTCTCGTGACAGCTTAAGAAAATCCTTTTTTTTTCTCTGTTCCACGAGCTAAACGTCGCACACAAAAGGTAGGGTTTCAACTGGAGAATGCAGCACTTTAATAGAAAGTAAAGGTTCAGTCAAGCGAAGGGATAGCTCGTTCGAGTGAGCAAACTTGCCTTGCAACTTCTCTGGTTGTCTTCCGCAATGTGGCAACTATCCTGCACTGAACTCTGGACCTCCAAAACTTGATTAACTGTCACCTATGACCATGATGGAATCTAAATGACTACAGTCAATAAAAATAAAATTGTAACTCAATTTGTGTATATCTAACAGGATTGCCCGCCTAAGCTAGGAACTTAGGAGTCCTAGATCCCAGCAAAAAGTATGTAGATTTCATGATATTACTTATTTCCCTGAAACAAATTTTCTCTTACTTTCTGCTGCTGTGTTGCTCATTTCAAACTATTGTGTTATCATTTGAACTGTTACTGCAGGCTTCAAAACACCCTTTTGTGACAGGAGAACCTTTCACATTCCCTTACAAACCTGCTCCAGAAACCCCTCGCATGGTGAGTCGATCTTCTTATAAACTTCATCAATTCTCTTATGCAACTTTCCTTGGAGTTGATTTTTCAGTACTAGGATTTTTATCTTGCCTCTTATTAAATTACCAACCACTTTGAATGGCTTTGTCTTGGCATTAAGAAAGTTCCAAGGTTATCGCTATATGGTTGAACATATGAATTTAAGTTTAGAGCTTCTGTTGGCGACTTTTGGCAAATTTGATTTCTGTTGCTCGTATATTCTTCTTTATATTCAATGATCAAATTACGTTACTTCTTTATGTATTGAGAAAGAAATCAAGAAAACTGATTTTTATTACTGATAATGCTGTCCCTGCATTTGATATGCTTTTGACCTTCTCCCAAATACCGGAGAACTTATTTGCACTATTGATGAGAAGGTGGACTTCTTAATGCTTATATTAGTTTGTTTTACACATGCACACAGATTCATGTATAATTTTTTCCCCAAATACATGCTTTTGTGCAAGAGTTTGCTCTTCTAAGAATTGCTCTCTCTCTGTCTCTCTCTCGGTTTTCCCTCTGGATTTGCTAAGGTGGATCTTCTAAGTTTGTGCGTGCGTGCGTGCGTGTGTGTGTTTGTCTCTTATGTAGCCGGTTTCTCAAAACATTAAAGTTGATCATCACCCAGCCGGGGGCCATTGGTTTGCTGCTGGTCTCTCTCCTAATGTAAGCTGGTTGTTCCTTTTAATATGCCGTCATAATAACAAATTCTGTTAGATCACCAACTGCTTGCGTGAGTTGTATTTTCTCCACCTTCAAAGGGGGACATGCAGAGTTCAATCCCCAGCAGTGTATTGTGTGGGCGCACTTGTTAAATAAACAATGATAATTTTTGCTAGTCCATAAACCAGAACCTACCCCATTGACTCATCTTTGCAATTGATATAGATTTCAGGGAGGACCAGAGTTGCCCCGCATAACAGCCCACATTTTCAAGTGGTGCCTTATGCATATTCAGGTAGTTATGGCAGTTTAGGAAGCCATGGCAGCTATAATGATAGTACTGGGCTTGGGAGCAGCTATGGGAGCTATGGAGATAACAGTAATATGCTGGCATATTATTCACCAGGTGGCCCATCTGGGATGAAGGGTGGTGCAACAATGCTGGGAAATAGTCCTGATGCAAGGCGGAGGATTATTCAACTCCCACCTGGAAACAGATTTGGTGTCAGTCCATCTGCAGGAAATTTCGTGCCAATGTCCCTTGGCTCCAGTCCTTCACAATTTACTCCTCCAAGTTCCTATACTCAGGTTTCGGCTGGTTCGCCAGGACATTATGGTCCAACTTCCCCAGCAAGAGGCAGTTGTCATGGGTCTCCTTTAGGAAAGGTGGCTGCAGGGAGCCAGTTCAATAGAAGAAGAAGTTGGGGGTATTCTGGAAATTTGCAGTCACAAGAGAGTACATCATCTCCTCATTGGCAAGGGCAAGTAATTGATGGTTCCAGCTGTAGCCAAGCTGAGGGAAACTCTCCCATACTTGGTACTTCTCCATTGCATTTGCAGTTAAACTCAAATGCCCCAAGCTGGAAGCAGCAGCGAGTAGGCAGTGGAAACACTGCTGGTTACTCTGCCACTCATAACATTCCAGGTCCATTAGTACTTCCAAAAATGCAATTCTCGAAACCCAAGGGAGCTGGTAATGACAAGCCTGAGGCAAGTCTCTCGCTGCCTGATCCTGGAGATTGGGATCCCAACTATAGGTAAGAACACACACATTGTTGCTCTCTCAATGGATTTACTTGCATATCCTTGCCCTTTAACAAAGAATTTCCAATGCATAATGATGTATCTGCAGCCTGTCAAGTATGTTTGGGCATTTCAATATATGTATCAGCATTTGTATACAAAGTGGCATCAATATATTACAAAAATTAATAAACAAATACTCATCATTGATGCAGCTATCAATGGATTATGTGATCGAATGCCCCTACACAAAAATTTTCGATGCACTACTTTTCTTACAAGTAAAGAAGATATTATAAAATAGCCTTAAGGGAATTCCACCCGTATAATAGGGAAAAACTTTTCAATAAACTACAATCTCATGATAGATAGGAAAAAAACTGTTGACATGTCATGGTGTCTCTTGATATTCACTGTGGTCTCGATATTATGACATATTAATGGTGTTGTTGGTAGTGGTTAATCTTTATTACATGGGACTTGGGTAGGGCTGTTGGCATGGGGGCGCTGCGGGCTTAGGCACTCGCTTAAGGCCCCCAACTCTTTTGAGACCCCAAATTTTATTTTGTTTCATTTTTGTTAAAAGGCCAAGAAAAAATTCCTTTTGTTTGTAATTTCAAATGCGCAACAAAATAAAAAATACTCAATGTTCAAAGACTTGAACTTCTTTTTAAGGACAAAAAGGAATAAGTCATCCAAGGAGGATGTGGGATAGTAGATACATGATGAAGGAAGAGTAGGAGGAGGGTGGCTTCTCCTTGTTTTGTCTCTTCTGTTTGTGTTGAGGACAAATTAGGTAATGTTGCCTTCAGATAGGGTTCCCGTTAGCGTGTGGGTAAAGATTTTAATGTCATTCGCTTTCCACAAGAGAGGTTGGGTTACAGAGTCACACCTAGGGCTATGAGGTCGTTTTCCTCCGTCATTGATGAGTTGGAGCTTGTGGATCTTCCTCTTACTTGGGGAACTTTACCTGGTGTAACAATCAGAATCCTTCTTCTATGTCTTGTATTGATCGGTTCCTAGTGTTTGCAATTGGGAAGAACATTTCTCGTTAGTGGTACAGTTTCCCTTTACCATGTCGTTATCAGATCACTCTGATTGTGTTACACAGTGGTGGGGTCCGCCAGGATTCTCTTTTCAAGTATGAAAATATGTGGTTTTAGATAGATGGTTTCGGGGAAAGGGTGGCTAGTTGGTGGAGCAATTACAGTGTGGAAGGAAATCTGCCTTTTATTCTTGCTACGAAGTTGGAGCCATTTAAAGGCTGTTTTGAGGAGGTGCAATTTAGAGGAGTTCGGTTCGCTTGAAGTGCAAAAGGCTAAACTCCTCGCAGATGTCCAGCACTTGGATGAGGATTTACTTACCTCGAAGGAGGATATCTGGCAAGGTATTGCTGATTTTTACCGTACGTCGTTTTAGAAGGAGAGTGGGAAGGAGACCTCGTCTGGATGACCTAGATTGATGCTATTTCTGCAGAGGAAACAGGGTGCCTGGAGTGGCATTAATCGGAGGATAAGGTGGTTGGTGAGTTGGGGGAGATGAGTGGGGATAATATAGTCCCAGGTCTGGATGGTGTTACTGTAACTTTTTACCAGCATTTTTTTGGGGTGATCAGAGATGAGGCGTTGGGGCTATTTCAGTTCTTCTACTTGCATGGATCTTTGAGAGGAGTTTTGATGCTTCTTTTGTTACCCTTATCCAGAAGGGTAGGGTAGAGGACATTAGAGACTTTAGACCCATTAGTTACCAAATGAAAGTTTTCAAAGGCACACTCATAAACCTTTAGATAAGGTCTTGGCTTCCAAACTCCTCAGGAAGGTGCTTCCACCGATGATTTTTGATTCGCAAAACTTTTTTGTGGGTGGTAAATAGTTCTTTAATGCAATGTTGATAGCTAATGAGTGTGTTGACTCTAGAATTAGGAGTGAAAATTCTTGGTGTGAGTTGTAAGCGTGATGTTAAGAAGGCTTATGATCACATGAACTGGGAGTTTTTGATTTATATCCTTCAGAGGATGGGTTTTGGGGAGTGGTGGAGGGCTTCGATTCGATTTTATATCTCGTCAATTTCTTTGTTAGTTATTGTGAACAACTCTCCAATAGTTTTTTTTTCCCAGTCACCTGCTTTGGAGAGTGGTACATGGAGCTCTGTTCGTCCCAGACTGTTGTCTGTCTCACATCTCATTTTTTGCGGACAACACTTTGGTTTTTGCAGATACGAAGCTGAGTCAACTAGGGTATCTTAGATGTGCCTCTTTGTTTTGGGGCTGTGTTGGGTTTGCGAGTGAACTTGGCCAAATCAAAGACCATTCATGTTAGTGACGTCCCCAACGTAGCTGATCTTGTACTATTTTAGGATGTGAGATTGGAGCGCTTCTGGTCACCTACTTGGGCCTTCCTTTGGGAGCCTCCTATGAGGCGAATGTTTGGGATGGTGTTTTGAGTAGATTCCAAAGGAAGTTGGCAGGCTGGAAGTGTCAATATCTTTTAAAGGGGGTAGGCTTACGCTCGTAGGAGCACCTTATCTAGCCTCCTGACGTACTTTTTTGTTTGCTTTTACCCTCTTGTCTTTTGTAGCTAGGAGGTTTGGGAAGTTGCGAAGGGATTTTTTATGGGGAGGGATGAGGAATGAGCATAAATTCCATTTGGTGGATTGGAGCAGTGTTTGCTCCTGTGTGAGTGAAGGAGGCCTTGGTATCCGAAGGCTTGTTACCTTTAATAAAGCCCTTTTGGGTAAGTGGTTGTGGAGATTTGCGCCATAGAGGGATAGTTTATAGAGGAAGCTTATAGAAGGGATGTACATGTTGAGGGTCATTTATGTCAATATTACAATATATGGTTTAATATAAATAGTTAGATGAGCTAACCCTTTAAGTTAAGTTCTCTTATTCTTTTAATATGTTACATTAATATGGTATTAGAGCTCTAGTTTTATGGGGTCTTGGGTTTAAGTCTCGTGATATGTGTTTTTCTATTATATTTGTTATTGTGCACTATGTGTGTTGGTCCACCTGTTTAGTTTAATTTGTTTGGCTTTTCATGTGCGAGGCATGGTAACATGTGATTGGTAGTTTTGAATTCCTAACAGCTTAAGCTTTTGAAAAAATTGGTGACTTAACATGGTATCAGAACATTGATATTTAATCGTGACTTAAAGTTCCATTTCAATTTTAGTTTTGAGTTATGTCAATTGAGAAAGCATCACTGTGTTCCTTTTGCTTCCCGGGTTAATAAGCGAGAGTTGAGTTTTTTCATGTTAGTTCATTCAGATGTTTGGGGTCCTTGTCGCGTCACTTCCAAGTTGGGATTTTGATTTTTTTTTTTACTTTTGTGGATAATTGTTCAAGAGTTACTAAGCTTTATTTAATGAAAGATCGTTGGGAATTGTCTTCTATATTTTGTACTGAAATTCAAACTCAATTTAATACTTATGTTCGCATCTTACGCAGTGATAATGCTGGAGAATATTTTTCTCATTCCATTAGTAATTTTTTGATCCAATCTGGCATCCTTCATCATTCAGCTTGCTTGCACACTCTACAACAAAATGGAGTAGCCGAGCGCAAAAATCGACATTTAAGCGAAGTTGCCCGGATGCTTTTAATTCAAATGAATGTCTCCAAGCTGTCCTCACCGCTTGTTAATTAATCGTATGCCCTCATCAATTCTTAATGGACAGACTCCTCACTCTATATTCTTTTTTCACATGATCTTATGTTTATTTCATCCCCTTGCATCTTTAGCTGTACTTGTTTTGTCCATCAACTTGCTCCAGGTACTGACAAGTTTGATCCTCGAGCTCTTAAATGTATTTTTTTGGACTACTCTCGTACTCAGAAAGGTTATCGGTGTTATAGCCTTACTCTTCATAAGTTTTTCGTCTGTCATGATGTGACTTTCTTTAAGTCTACCCCATATTATTCTGAGAGAATCTCTACAAATGGTCTTATATATGATCTTCCTCTTTCTATTCATAGTCCTATTTTCTTTAACTCACCCTTATCATCTAGTACTGCTATCGAATGTTTAAGTCGTCCTAACTTGCAGATTTACACTCGTTGCACTCATGTTGAGGTTGCTCCACCTATCTCCACTACTTCATTAATGGTCTTCTTGCCATTAGATCACCCTCCACCCCATTCTCCACCATTTGTTGTTGATCTTCCAATTGCCGTTCGAAAGAGTAACTGGTCATGTACTTCACATCCTATATCTAATTTTGTTTCTTATGATCATTTATCCCCTTCCTATCACTCATTTGTAGCCGCATTGCGAGCTATTCCTCTTCCTAAGTCTTATACAGAATGCTCTATGCTGTTCTAGTTGGAAGAATGCAATGGAAAAAGAAATACTTGTCTTATAACAAAATGATACGTGGGATTTAGTGTCTCTTCCTTCGGGCAAATTAGCTGTAGGCTGTCATCGGGTGCATGCTGTTAAAATTCATTCTGATGACACTGCTGACAGATTAAAGGCTCGCCTTGTGGCAAAGTGATACACACAAATGTATGACATTGATTGCTCTGAAACATTCTCGTCAGTGGAAAATATTTTTTATGTTCGTCTTTTCATATCACTTGCAGCTACGTTTGCATTGCCTTTACATAAGCTAGATGTGAAAATGCATTCTTACATGGCGATCTTTAGGAGGAGGTTTATATAGAGCAACCTTCAGGATTTGTTGCTCAGGGAGAGTCAGTTTTGGTTTGTCGTTTGAAGAAGTCATTATATGGGCTCAAACAATCTCCTTGAGCTTGGTTTGGTAAGTTTACCGTATTGTGACTAGTTTTGGTCTTTAAAGATGTGGCGTAGATTATTCTATTTTTTTTAAAAATACTGGAGCCAACAAGATACTACTAATTGTGTATGTGGACGACATTATGATCATAGGTGATAACTATAATGGTATTGAAGAATTGAAATCGTTTCTACAAGCCAAATTTCATACTAGAGATATGGGAAAGTTGAGATACTTTTTGAGTATTGAAGTGGCTAGATCAAGCTAGGGTATCTCCTTGTCTCAAAGAAAATGCGTACTTGATTTGTTAAATGAAATAGAAATGTTACAATCAAAACCTATTGACACACCTACAGACCTCAACACAAAATTAGTTGCAGATCAGGGTGAGTTGTTAGTAAATCCAGGGCAATATCGACAATTGGTTGGGAAGTTATATTATTTGACTGTTACTAGATCAAACATTTTTTTTGCCATTAGTGCTATCAGTTAGTTTTTGGATATTCCACGTAATTATCATCAGGATGCTATTGTGTATGTTTTAAGATATCTCAAAAGTGCACTGGGTTGTGATTTGTTATATCAAAATTATTGACATACTCAAGTCGAGAGTTATATAGATGCAAATTGTGTTGGATCCATAGTTATTAAAGGCACGCTTAGGCGTGTACTTAAGCCCAAGGCGCAAATAGGCGCAGTTCATGCGCCTCAGGTATTGTGAGGCAAAGCAAGTTTAATGAAGTATCGCCTAAATGTGCCTTGAGAAGAGGCTAAAGGCTTGCGCCTCTTGCACCTTATTTATACTTATAATTTTTCTTGATGCGATTTGAGCCGTCTAATGTGTATAAATTATTTAACATCAAAAGTGGAGGCAAACATAATTAAAAACTCAAAACTTAAAAACAAAACTTTATCTCATTATTATATAGGTTATGAAGAAACATGCCCTTGCAAATTGACATGCGATTTTGTTGGGTCTTGAATTCTAATATAGTTTTTTATTTCTCCTCCTCCTCTTCATCATCGTCTTGTTCTTGTACAAATCATAATTTATGACCCCTCTCTATCTCTTTGATTTTCACCTGTGTTGTGCTCTTCTCTCCATTCTCTCTCTATTTCTTGTCTCGATATCCTTTCTTACTCTTGCTCTCTTATTTTTTTTCCCCTTTTTATTTTCACTTGTTTCTCTTTTGTTTCTTTCAACTTGAATTGACATTCAATTCAAATATTATGTTATAGTTAAATTTAACTTTTGTGCATTTTCCTGATTATGATATACTTGTAAGGATTCCATGCGATTGTAGGTTTCAAATTAAATATTGACAAATTCTTTTGACGGTAGAATGTTGAGAAAAAGTACGTTCTTTGTGGATATCTAACTTCTATTGAATTTTTCTATTTAGTTCTATTCTAGGCAAGAAGTGAGCTTTAGCTTAACGGTAGAATTGTCGCCGTATGACTTGGAGGTCACGGGTTATCTCTTGCGAATGCAAGGTACAGTTGCGTATTATAGACCCATCGTGATTCACCTCCTCCCCTGACCCTGCATACGCGGGAGTTTAGTGTACTGGGCTGTCCTTTTTTTTTACTATTCTAAGCAAAAAAATGTTAATTATTTAATAGTGGGTAGTTTTTTTTTTTATAGTTTTTGGAATGGAAGATGTTTATTAAATATTTTTTTAGTGTTTATAACGTATAAATTTCCATTTTCCAATATTGAATTTAGAATTAATTGTCTATGCTATGTGCTATTTTTTCCTACAACGTGCGTCTCCCTTCAATAAAGCCTGGGCCTCGTCTCGCGCCTCACGCTTAGGATCAAAGAGACCTTTGGCGCCTTGGTGCGCCTATCGCTATTAATAACTATGGCTCTATCTCCATTTGATAAAAGGTCAACTATTGGTTATTGCGTATTTGTTGGAGGTAATTTGGTCTCATTGAATAGCAAGAAATGAACCGTTGTTGCTTGATTTATTGTTGAGTCTAAATATAGAGTTATGGCACATGCCACTTGTGAGTTGATTTGATTGAAATATATGCTAGAGGAACTTGCATTTTAACATTTACATCTTATGAATTTGTTATGTGATAACCAAGCAACGGTTCACATCGCATCTAATCCAATATTTCATGTGATAACAAAACATATTGACGTTGATTGTTACTTTATTCGAGAAAAACTGTTACAAAATGTGATTTGTACAAGCCGTGTGAAGTCCGTAGATCAGTTAGCAGATTTATTCACAAACTTTTGTGTGATTCAAGAGGGAAATATATTTGTACCAATCTAGGTGCACATGATATATATGTAGCAGCTTGAGTGGGAGTGTTGAGGGTCATTTATGTCAATATTACAATATATGGTTTAATATAAATACTTAGAGGAGTTTACTCTTTAGGTTAAGTTTTCTCATTCTTCTAATATGTTACATTAACAGTATGGAACCTTGAGAGGGGATTGGAGTACCCCCCAAGTCTCGATCTCTTATGGAAAAAGGTTGTGGAAGGGTATTAGCAAAACATGGGATGAGTACCCTAGGCATATCTTTTTTGAGGTGGGGGGTGGAGACGGTGAGTTTCTGATATGATGTCTGGTGTGGTAACGAGAAGTTTTCTAGGTTTTTTCTTGTTATGTTTGCTTTGGTGACGAATAGAGAGACTACGGTTGCAGATTATGACTGGAGGGACTTGGGACTTAGGACTCTATTAGATGGAGAGAAAATAACGGGGAATTTCTTGCATTAAGTCATACAAGTGTCTGTTGATTAGTAGAAGAGGTCTCTTCCCATGGAGGAATGTGTGAAAGGTTAGTGTTTCATCAAAAGTTGTGTTTTTTTGCTTGGGCTACTGCGCGCGAGAGGATTTTGACCATTGATAGTTTAGTGCACAAGGGTCTTGTGATTCTCAACAGGTGTTGCTTGTGTATGGAGGGTGAGTTAGTGTTCCCCCTACTTATTCATTGTGAGTTCACCAAGAAATTATAGAGTTTTATTTGTTGGCGTTTAGGGTGGATTGGGACTTTGAACATGAGGTGGTTAGGGTCTTATTGAGGGGAGGGGAGGGAGAGTGTCTAGGTGTAAGAGCAAGGTGTGTTCCTTGATCCCCTTGTGTTTAATGTGAATTTTGTGGTTGGAATGCAACAAGAGATACTTCGATAGAGTTGAGTCTTCTGTGCATCTCTTGAAGGAGTCCTCAATAATCTGAATACTTTTGATGGTAGTTTTTATCGTCTTCTTTTTGTATACGGGTGGCATTCCATTTTTGCTCTTTATATTATTTCTCTTATAAAAAAAAATCATTTTTGTCTTCAGTTGCAAAACTGCAATAGGGGGAGGGGGAGGGGGCAATTTTGATAAGTGAGGTAGTAACCTCATTTTAACTAATGAAGTGTAAGCAAAATAAATTTTAGATAAGAAATTATTATGTAAAATAATAATAAATATTAGATAAAATTAGTCAAAAGTGCCATACTATTTCCATCATGCAAGAAGTGGTCATTAAAAGTTTTTAATGCCTAAGGTTCCACACTTTTATTTCTATTATGGGTGAGGTCTTGTAAATTATTTTTGAGACATTTTTACCCTTGCACAATCTTATTTTAATTTTTGCAATCCACTGGAATGTGACATCTGCTGCTACTGGATTAGTGAAAACTCATTAATGCTTGCATCATTTCTACAATTCCACATTCTCCGAACTATATCTGCAACCAAAACCCAAAGAAATTGTTCATCAATCCTCATCAATGATGTTCATTTTTGGTCTGAGAGACAAACCCTTACTTCACAAAAGTTCTTCTCTCTTTAGCATAACAGTTGTTTCATACCAGGTTTTTACGTTCCGCAAACAAGTGAAGGAAATCAAACACCATATTCACATCCTCTTCCACCAAGACTTTCTAACTCCACATCACAAGAAGGATTGCTACTGTTTTTAATAAAGTTCTCCACCTTTAATCCTCTCCCTATCTCTGAAGCATAAGTTGATATGGAAGTAATTAGTCTCGGCAACCAGGGATGCGACTCAATGTTCTCCCTCCTCCTTTTTCCATTTTGTTTATCCCAAGCCAACCAGTGAATCCTAATTTGCTTTTATTCTTTAACAAGAATTACC
>JAULJZ010000018.1:7270891-7308696 GCA_032270985.1 Heliamphora pulchella | reverse complement strand
CCGCCGGCCCCCCAGTCCTAATCGCAACTCATTTTCAAATTCTCTCAGCGTGTTGTCTCAGCGTGTTGTCTCCTCCATAACCTCACAAAACGGGAGATGTCATTTGATCCCACAGAAGTTGAATTAGATGCAGAAGGAGAGGATGCAACCGATCAAGAAATTATAGATTTAGGCGACGACTACGTTGAATACGTAGAATCATCTGATGAGTGGACAGGTTAGAGAGATACACTTGCTAATCAATGTACACTGAGTGGTTAGCGAGTAGGAATCTACACAGAATTGAATATTTTATTTTCCATGGTTTTATGCTTGTTAGTTGCGTGAATTATTGTTTATGGTTATTTAAGTTTTTAATCATTCCTACAATACTTGTTGACTGTTTGTTTCGCATTTCAATACAAAGTGTTGTTTTTACTTACACTATGCAGGATGGATCATTAGCCACCCCTCCACCCTTACATATCGTAAAAAAAGATAAGGCAGTTGGTGGGTTGGCAAGAGACATTGGATGTGGAACAAGGTTGAGGAGATTTGTTAATCCGTATCATGATAGAATTATATTGTGAGAAGTGGAAAGCTGATAATGGGCAGTTTAAGTTTGGCTTTTATGTCGAACTTGATAAGCTTATGATCAAAGAAAGCCCAGACACAGACCTTCATGCATCCCCACATATCGAATCAAAGATCAAACTGTGGAGGCGACCTTACAACCTACTCACTGATATGCTGAGGCTGAGTGGATTTGGTTGGAATGACATGAACAAGATGGTTCAATAAGTTGATTAGTGAACTAGTTTGGGAAGGTTATGTAATGTTAAATATGGCAGTACTATAATTATTTTTAGTTTTCTTATGTACTGGAGAAAATTGTATACTAATCATTGTAGATGATTTGTGTAGAGAGAACTAGATGCTAAGAGGATGCTAAACATGCCATTTCCGTATTATGAGGATTGACAAGTTCTTTTCGGTAAGGATAGAGCAACTGGAGAACTGTCAGAGGGATCTTATGCAGCTGAGAAGCCAATGAATATGGAGGAGGTTGTTGCAGATAAGGAAGATAGTTCTCCAAATGAAAAGGATAACCCTAACTACGATACTGGATGTTTTATGTCACAATCAACGGGGATAGCTAACAGAATTTCGAAAACTAGAGTGTCTAGGAAAAGGACTAGGTCCGTTGAAACTGTACCTAGTGGACTTTCATTGATGGCTGATAAGTTTGGTAACTTCTTCGATAAAGCAAACAATATGATGGTGAATATTGCCAAACGTGTTAGTTATGAACAAGACTTATTTGAAGCAAGCAAGAATGCGTGAGGAGATCTTTTGAAGTTTCCACTTGACACCCAGACAAGGATGAAGGCTGTCTCTATGATTGAGCCTGATGTGAACAAAGTGGACCTTTTTTTGGCTTGGCTGACGTAGACAAAATGGAGTGAGTGTGCCTGCATGTAGGAGGTTAAATTTAGCACTCCACTATGCAGATCCTATGACTGATTAGGGTGCTGAACTATATTTTGTATATAAATTGAATCAAGGAAAAATAGAAAGTTTTTTTTTTTTTTAATATGAAGTTATGATAACCAAAGAATCAAAGGTATATCCCATTTTTTGATATAGTATTGTAATGGGTAGAAGGATTTGGTTGCACCTTCACTAATGTTTTTCATTACCCCGAGTTTCAGCGTAAATAGTTGTTAAACAACAAATTAACGCATATCACTAAACTATATTATTCGAATTCCCTAAATTCCTCCTATTCTGGTTCTAGCCTTAGCTCTACATAACTGCATCTGGTCATGTTTATCTTATTTGGCTTATATTTTCATTTTTCAGCAATCAATTGTGAACATGTCTCTATTATATGTCAAGAGGATGAATCCAATCCTTTTAGGATGGTATATCTTTATTATATCCTCCTAAGTTAATCGTGTTCCTAATTGAATTCCACAACTTGTTTTATTACACCAATAATTATTGAAAAGTTATAGTGCACAAGTGAAACTATAGCCCATATATGGTCTTGTAAGTTCCTCAATTTTTAGAGTTAGTTATTTTTAGGCGTTGAATATGTAGTTTTTGAGAAATTATTAAACGAAAAAAATGTGAAAAAATCTGGAGGAGAGGAATATGATGTGTCGGATGAAACTAGAGAAATATAAGTTCTATCGTAGAATAAGAAAGTTTGAAGTGAAAATTGCACTGAAGAGAATGAAATTAGGTCAAACTTTAAGACCAAATGATATCCATGTGGAGGTGAGGAAATGCTTAGGCGAATTGGGAATGTCTTGGTTAACGAAGTTATTTAATAAAATCATAATGATTAGAAAAATATCTAAAGAGTGAAGAAAGAGTATTTTAGTGCCTATATATAAAAACGAGAAATGTATTTAAAATGTAACAACTATAGAGATAATAAGTTGATGAGTTATAAGATGAAGTTATAAGAAAGAGTAATTGAACGTCTAAGGTTAACAACAATAGTGTTAGATAATTAGTTTGATTTTATGCCTAGTAGATCAATTATAGAGAATCAGTTTGGTTTTATGTCTAGTAGATCAACTATATGTAAGCAATCTACTTACTGAGGAGATTAATAGAGAAGTTTAGAGAAAATAAGAGAAATCTTCATATGATTTTTATAAATTTGGAAATGGCCTATGATAGAATGCTTAGAAATATTATATGGTGGGCATTGAAGAGGAAGGGGGTGACAAAGGGGTACATTGATGTGATAACAGATATGTATGATGTGGATACCACAACAATTAGATCACCCGTAAGAAAAATAAGTGAATTCCAATTACAGTAGGATTACATCAATGATTAGTTTTGAGTCCTTATCTTTTTGTCTTAGTTATGGATAAATTGACTAAACATATTTAGAATATGTTCCATGGTGTATGATATTTGTAAATGATATTGTCTTAGTGGATGAGACTAGGAGTAGAGTAAAAGTTGTTAGAAATGTGGACAGAAACTTTGGGATCAAAAGAGTTTTGAGTAAGTGTGGACAAAACTAAATATATGGAATATAATTTTAGTAGTAATAGGAGTATCAATAGTGAAAAAGTAAAAAATCAAAATTAAGTGATACCTAAGAGTGAATATTTTTGTTATCTAGATTCGATTATTAACAAAGATGGAGATATTGCAAATGATATAACTTATAGAATCAAAGTTGGTTGACTCAAGTGGAGAGGTGCATTCGGCGTTCTATGTAATCGACGGATACTTACAAGATTAAAAGAAAATTTTTATAGGAGACCTATTAGACCAACGATTTTATATAAGACAGGATATTGGGTTGTTAAAAAAGGTTACATAAATAAGATGAGTATTGTCAAGGTAGATGGGTGGTAAGATTAGAAAAGATAAAATTAAGAATGAAAAGATTCGTGAAATGGTAGGTGTCGCACCAATTGAGGACAAGTTGAGAGAATAGATTAAAGGGGTTTGGATACATACAACGTAGATCGGTTGATACAGTAATAAAAAAGAACGACAAAATTATGGGTAATTGAAACACTAAAAAGGGGGTATACCTAAATTGATATGAGATGTTTTATTAAAAAAAGATAAAGAAAATATATGAATTCATTGAAAGCAACTGAAGATATGGCTCTTAACATAGCAGAATAGCGTAAAATTATTCATGTAGCCGACCCCAATTGATTGGGACTAAGGCTTAGTTTGGTTTGGTGAATATGTAATTTTTCTATTGTTGGGAACAACTTGGGTTGGAAAAGAAAGAGCTGAAAATGTAGTTTTTCCGTAGTAAATAGCTGGTAAATAGAAATATAGTGTCTTTTTTATTGTTTTGGTTTTCTGTTGTTGTCATTGCTAATTTCTGTATGCTGCTGTAGTTGTCCTACTTAAAATTATGATACTAGTAATTATTTTTACTGGTTAGAACATTTTAGATTGGCTTATAAATCTAATTAGCTAGGCACTGTTCGATTTTAATTGTCGTATTCCTGTGAGTAACAAGCTTCATGATGTGGTCAAGCCCTTCTTGCTTCATAAAAAGCAAGGGAAAAAAAATATAAAGTGAGCTACTTGAAGTTCTTTTTATTCGCGGTGACCTGGAGCTACTTGAAGTTATTTGCATCATGTTCTTTTTACTTGCTTTTTGGTTAAATTTTGATTGCATTTGGATTTGTAGAAAAAACCCAGCAGCAGCAGAGGTGCTAATGTCTGAGGCGCGAATAGGAATTTGTGAATTTGTGGAATAGGACATGCTGAGGTGCTTTGAGGGTATAAATGCAAACTTATTATTTCATTCATCTATCTCCATAAGAATTTCCTTCACCTTTTTTACGAAAAAACAAACATGGTCTACACCTATAACTAAGGATTATATCCATATTTATATCCACTGAATTTTATATCTACCTTCACATCCATTAGTGTTTTATATCTGCCATTTTATTTTTGGACAATTAAACATGCCCTTAAGGAAGAAAGAGAAAGTAAAGGAAATAATAACTTTGCTTCCTTCTTCTGTTTGGTTCCTAAAGTTTGGGAGAGAGGAAAAAGAGACAATGTTAAAACAAGCAAACAATTACTTTTCTCCCACTTTCCTTTCTTTAGTCTTCACCTTTGTTAGTTTAGCTACCTTTTTTATTTACTTTCCTTTTTTTTTCTTAAAAATTAAAACAGGGGAAGTAATTTACCTTCTTTCTGTTTCTTTGCAAAGTCAAACACAGAAAATTCTTTCTTTTCCTTGTGTTTCTTACTTTCTGAGCATTTTCTCTTTGCATTCCACAAGTTTGCAACGCAGCCAACGTTTGTACTCACTTTTTTTTAAAATTTTTGATATATACATATATGGAGAGAGAGGGAGAGAGAGAGAGAGAGACATACGAATTATTTTTATTAGTTCTTAAGATGACATATATTAAATTTTAAAAAAAAATTTAAGCAGGTGAGTCAATATAACCTAAATATATTTTTGACTAATACTACTATAATTATGAGTTTTTTTCAAAATATAGGAAGGTGATGGCTCCTATCCGTTCTCCTTTAGGTCCGTTTATGTACAAATAAATAAATTATATAGGAGTATCAGTGATTGGTCATAAGGCATAGCCCAATTCGAACATTATTATTTGGGCTACCTAATTTGGTAGCCCACGATTGACTTCGACCTAAACAAGAAGGCCAAGCAAAAATGAGATAAGGCTCATGGCTCAACCCTCCGAAACCAAATTAGGCTATCTTAAAGGGAAACCAAATTAGGCTATCTTAAAGGGATGGCCCTGGCCTATCCCCTCTAATAAGATAAACTAGAGAAGACCCTTGGACGAGATAATCACCTAATACATCTCATCCCTGTAACAATTAGTTTGGGAAAAGCGGAGAAAACATCCTAAGATAACTAGAATTGCTTAGAGATAACTAGGATTGTCTAGAATCTTTTTGTAACATAGTCACAAAAAGACTCAAACTCTCATGTATGAACTCTATAAAAGAGCAAGCACTTCAGGTAAAAAGGTACGTGATTTTTATCTTAATTCTCATTTTGAAATACTCTCAAAGAGAAATTTAACTTGAACGTCAGAGTATTTCTCGGTCAAATCTGGCTGGAAAGCATTAACGGTGTTCTCATCTTGCAAGATTGGAGGAGTGGCACAATTAGGCTTCGCTAGTTCGGTAAACAGGAGTTCAAGTCTCTAATTTGTTCGGGAACATAAAAACAGGCTAATTCGATTGGCTTGGGTTGTGTCAACGTTTTTTAACGCGCACAATACACACACACACACTAGTGAATTCACCTGTGTCTAAAAATACTTTTTAATGCAATTTATTTTTAATATTGATTATGGACAACAATTAATAATAATAATAAAATATTATACTAAAAAATAAATTAATTACAATATGAATAATTCATTTATACAACATATTTAGGGTTGCTGCATTTGCCAACACCAATTTGAATCTTTTTTGAATAAAAACCAAACCAAAAAAAGAAGACTTAATTTGGTTTGAATAAAAATCCTACCTAAAAAGAAAAAGAAAATCCTAAAAGGTTATGTTGTATAGTTTTTATGTATATTATGTTGCATTTATTGTCAAACAGAAACTAAACAAAACTTAGAGCATGATTTTAGACTATTGGTTTAACAGAAATAGTACGGACATAACAACCAAAAGTTATGGTTGTGACAAAATATGAAACTAAGCTTGCGGCCATGACAAATCGACATGGCGGCCGCTATAACCAACAAAAATAAGTCGTGACCGTAGCAATCAAATGTTGCGTCCGTTATCTTCTAGATCTCCAGAATACTTTTTACAGTGTATAGTATATGAATTAGCTTGAACATATAGAAAACATGCTATTTCAAATTCAACAGAGTACATTTATTTTACTGTTTTTTACAAGAATATGGATATAAGCATGCTTCATGGCATTTGATTTTATATTTAATATTACGACTAAAAAAAGAACAAATATGTGAAGAAAAAAAAGAAATAAATAAATTAAAAACCCTAGCCGTAACAATCTCCAGAATAGAGAAAAGGAAATTTTAGAAATATTACAACGGTTTACGGTTACCTAAAAAGAGTAGTCACCCACGAGTGTCTCCTCAAGCAACGAGAGTCAAGGTTGGGTGGTTAGTCATGTGCCAAAGATCTTCTGTGTGTCAATGGAGTCTCAAACTCGACTCTAATGTAATGGGTTTAAAAAAAGAGAGTATCATGATGAGTAATGGGAATATTTTGGGGTTGAATCTCGCAGAGTATTGACACTCTTTCTCTTGATAGAAATTTCTCTCTAAAAAAGACTAAAAATAATGAAATTTATAGAATTTTGGACGCTGACATCGTCCACTGCCATGCTTTTGGAATGGAAGGTTCTATGAAAATGTTGTGGCCTTGAATGTTAAAACTAATGGCCATGAGAAATAATTAGGCAATATGACAAACGTGACATCCAAAAGTCACGATTGGTTGTGAGGACAAAGAACTATAATGGTCATGAGAAATAAAAGTTACGACCAGTTATGAGATCGAAGCACCCTAACGCCATAAAGATCAAAAGTAACGGTCAGTTGTGAGATTGAAGTACGATGATGGCTGTGAAGATCAAAGGTAATGGCCGCAATGTTTATGGAAATATGAGGGTTTTCTTGAGTTTTGAGTCGAACTCTTAGTTCCACAATTGTGTGGAGGTATCCTTTGGTATGGTCCAATATGTCTTAATCATTGGAGAGCATTCGATGAGTGCTTAAGATATGACTTGGTCAAATTGCAGTATCTATAGTAACTGACTGCAACTCAAGTCTTCTATGTATTTTTATATGCCTGATCACGAATCGAGTGTGGGCTACAACTTCGTGACCTAACCCAAGCTCAATTGCGCCTCTTTTTCTCTCTCACGAGAGTACAAAAAAAGCCCTAGCCATCATGAGGTTTAGCTGCATATAAATAGGCTATGGCATGGACCTGAGAAGTAAATAAGAATCAGAATCCTTATGCAATTAGAAAAATCTAATTCAATCAGAATTAAATTTCAAATTTCATAAATTATAATATTTACCATTAAAGAATTATAATTGCACTCATGATCTTATTTCAAAATAATTTTGAGTTTCATGTTATTAAATGCTTATTTATCTTTTCACGTTAAAATTACAAATACCCGTTAATTAAATAAATTACTTATAATTTTATTTAATCGGCCACTTATAATTTTTTAAAATCTTTCATCTCAACTAATTTGATATTTCGAATACAAAATTCGCCTGCAGGGTTTGACATAATCAAAACTTATTGTTAAGGATATATACTAAAATCATACTTTTGTATAATGAATTTTGGTATTTATTTTATTAATTAATAAAATTTGTTATTTCTATTTTATTGGGAATCTGTATGAGCAATATTTGTACTGTATTATTTATTTAATATTATGCATGTTTGTCTTTTATTCTACATACTAGATGACCTCATGTGTAGAATTCGGAATACACATAAAAGATCAGATTATCGATTTTGCAGAATATAAGTTTTTTGGTCATAATCTTAGATGGAATTGGACACACTATCGGTAAGTGTGATACCCCATCTTACATTAGTGGGAGATGAAAAATATATTTGGTATATAATGAAACAAGTCAGCTACTACTAATAACTTGGACTTTAGTTTTTGGGCTGTATTGTTAGGCTCTATTCAAGTTATTGGGTCAGTGGTTTACTTGGGTCGTTACAGTAAGATTATAGCACAGTGTTTTAATAGGTTTGTATTAATTATGCAAAATGGTATAGTTCCAATTCATTATACTGATACGCTTTGTGTATATTAAACATGACCATGTTAGGATAATTATTTTAATACTAACTGTATAAAATGATTAATACTCCATAATTATTATGAGTGTTTATGCTCTTTTTCTGGAATAATTAATATACACATATATTTAGTGTTTGTTATTTCGATTTATAAAAGAATAGAATTTTTTATAGGTCAATAAGCTCAGTAAATTGGATAACGACATTATGCTATGGTGAATATTAATTATTAACGTAATTCAAGTCCCAAAATATAGATTAATGATACCTCTTTAAGTAAACTTATAAGTTTTGATTATGTCAACCATTGCATGCGAATTTTGTATTGGACATATCAAATAAGTTAAGTGAAAAATCTTAATAAAATTATAAGTAGTCGATTAAATAAAATTATTAGTAATTTAATTTAATCGACATGTATCTATAATTAATCTTAACGTGAGGAGATAAATAAGCATTTAATAACATTGAGCCCGAAATTGTTTTTTGAGATAAGACTAAGAATGCAATTATAATTTTTTAATCTTATGCATTATAATTTATGAAATTAAAAATTTAATTCGAATTAAATTATATTTTCCAATTACATAATGAGCGTGAATCATATTTACTTTTCAAGTCCTTGTCCTAATCTATTCATATGCGGTCAAACCTCTTGGCAACTGGGGTTTTAATATATTTTCGTTATATTTATTAAAAAGAGGCAGCCATCTAGGGTTTAGGTCACGAATTCAGAGTCCATTCTCTTCATGATCAAGCATACGAAAATACAGCAAAAGACTTGAGGCGCAGTTCAGTTCCTGCTCATGCGCATTCATTTGACATGTTTCTGTTTGAGTGCTGAGATGAGATCAAATTAGAGAGATCTCGAATGTATAGCCTTTATTCCGCTGAGTTAGGATTTTTATTGGGTTCTCATCGTTTTTTTGGGTATAATCCATATACTCTATTAAAGGTTTATGGGATCCTATTTTCCAATACTCATAAGTTTTCATAAGGAGGTATCATTAATCCTTATACTTGGACATGAATTTCGTTAATAATTAATATTAACCATATACGTAATGTCGTTATCCAATTCATCGAGCTTATTGACGAATCAAAATATCAAACACTAATTATATGTGCCTATTAATTATTTTGGAAAAAAGAGTATAATTACTCATAATAATTATGGGGTATTAATTATTTCATACAGTCAGTATAAAAATAATTATCTCAACACAATCATGTTTAGTACGTAAAGTATACTATTATAGTGAGTTGCAATTATACCATTCTCCATAATCAAGATAGACTTACTAAAAAATCATGTTACAGTCCTACTAATAGTGTCTAGTTCTTTCTAAGATTGTGAACAAAGAGTTTATATTTTATAAGAATCGATAATATGATCTTTTGTGTGTGAGCTGAACTCTACACATCAAATCATCTACTATGTAGAATAAAAGACAAATGCATAACATTAAATAAATAATGCAGTGCAAATATTGCTCATACAAATTTCTATTAAAATGAAATAAATTTTTTTATTAATAAATAAAATAAATATTAAAATTCATTATAAAAAAATATGACTTTTAATATATATCACTAAGATAGCCATCTTATCTCCAACATTCCACCACCATCCGGTGGAAGAAAAGACTACAGAAGAATGTATAATTCTGGAAGTTTATATTTTCTACCCCAATGGGCGGTGTTGATGGTTAACAGGTAAAAGTTGTAGTAGTGGTTGCAAATCCAAGCAATATTCATTCGCTATGTTTGGGCTAAATGTCACGTATTTTGCTTTTTTTTATTTTTTTATTTCTTTTTTAGCTTTTGACTATTTTTTTTATATTTTTTTATCGTCTCAATAAGATAAACTCAAAAAAATGAAAATTTTTGATTAAAAGATGAAAAAAGTCAACTAAAGACGAAAATAAGCAATATGAGATTTGACTTATTAGCTTATTTTAACTTATTTTTATTTTTTTGAATTTTTTAATATTTTAATTAAAAAATTTTACTTTTCCAGCTCGTCTCGATGAGAAGAGTCTAAATTTTAAAAGTATAAATAGTTTAACCAAATGATGAAAAAAATTCACTAAAAACGAAAATATATAACATCAAATAAACAAATAATCAATTATCCCAAATAGGTTGTGCTTGCATAAATTTAAGCTATTATTTACACAAAAAAATATTTTCTGTTGAGGTTTGCCAAAATGCTCCATCAATTTTTGCAAAGCTTATTTGAAAATAATTTTTGGGTATATTTGATTGACCGAATTAGACATGAGAATTGAATTATATATCCTATGAGATTATATTTTTCTTATTTGAATTAAATAAATGGTGGGAGGATTATGCATCTATTAGATAACTAATCTCACAAAATATAGGATATACAACTTTTAAGAAAATGTGGTATTAATATTTTTCATTACTATTCCCATGGGACTACTTATTAAGTAAAATTATATATATCTCTTCATTATTAATCCGATTAATCAAACATGACCATAGTGTCCATAATGTTTACATAAAAAGATTTTAAAAATTGACAAGTGACATTTCAAAATAAGGGGTCGGTTAGTTGAAATTACTTGAAGAACACTTGGCGTCATATAAATAATTCTTGATAATGTGCATAGAAGATTTGAAAAATGACAAGTAATTTTGAAATATTCGCATGCCGGTTAATGAGAGTTACTTAAAAGACATTTGGTATCATAAGAAGATTATTTGTATAGAGTAGTTACCGTAAGTTATTTATAAAGTGCTTTCTATAAATATGTAGAACGTATTCATGGTAGGAATCTCTACTTCAACAATCTAACAATAGATTAATTTTACCTAGGAATACGAGGAGTAGTAGTTAACTTAAATCATATAAATAGTGTAATGTAAATTATTCTTGAGAGATCTTAAAGAGGGAATATTCAACACTTTGCTAAGTAACCGCAGGTGAATGGTAATATTTTTTTTTTCAGCGTTGTTCTTATCATCATAAAGATTAATTATAACTATTTTTATTAGTTTTAATCTTTATTTCTTGTTTTTTGTTTCTTTATTTGTTTGGCTATTTTCATATTTAATTAATTTTTAAAGTCCTAAAAAAAGGCATTAAATCTCAACACAATCAATTAATATAGTTTTTCTGTTAATTTTTGAATGAGTGTTCTGGTACTCAGTAAGTTGCCCCCTGAAAATCAAATTTCGATTGACCACTCCTGAAAATTAAACTCCTATTGATACAGGTTAACTGTTGAAGGAATTTAACCTGGTTATTGAGGATATTATTGCTGCAGGGAGAGAGAGAGAGAGAGAGAGAGAGATTAAAGTGATTGACGGAGCATATCGTAACAATAGGGATGTGATGCCATCCTATTCCTGTGGGCGAGGCCATAAGCAGCTGCTGTTCTGGCAATTGAAATTGAAATTGATTTAATTGGGAGAATAATAAACAAGCATCCTGCATGCTGCATCCACCACCTAGAC
Source organism: Heliamphora pulchella (assembly GCA_032270985.1). Classification (NCBI taxonomy): domain Eukaryota; kingdom Viridiplantae; phylum Streptophyta; class Magnoliopsida; order Ericales; family Sarraceniaceae; genus Heliamphora; species Heliamphora pulchella. Next base: position 7,296,903 of record JAULJZ010000018.1, on the reverse strand, counting down.
TAGAAGTCTAGATCTAGCTAGTTAGAGAGTGAATCTATCCAGCTCTTACCATTGTCAGATCAGAAGAATGAGTATCTTTCCTAGCCTTGCCCCTATAGATGGTGAGTCTTCCTCTTACCCATTAATTGCTTGAGTTGGTGCTGCACTTCTTAGTTAAATTAGTGTACGTTGTATCTTTTTTCTTTTAATTATTTGGATTGAGGCCAACATCCGTATCTAGTTTCTTAAAGATCGCACCAATCAAACGAAACTTAAAAAGTGGATATAGCAGCTGCCTGCCCTTTTAACGCTCTTTCAAAAAAACTATACTAAAGAAAAACTACAAAATTGATTGTTCAAGGCTGAACAAAATGAAGTTGGCTCACGTTTGTAATTAGTTGAGCATTGCGCGCGAGCAGTGTACATCACAAAATCTAGAGTATATATGTGTGTGCGTATAGAACATATGACATTTTAGCGTGATCCGAGATTAAATTAAAAAATATTACTAAAATAATGTAAGGCATTTTAGTCACATTAAGAAAAAAAGTGATTTGGTGAGTGTTTTTTCTAAGGCAAGTACACAATAGCGATATGAGTAGAGTTATAACTTTGATAAGCCATTCTTACAGTATAAAATTAATTATTTTAAGTATGGGAGATAGTAAAGGCGTTCGATTAGTCTAATTAAAAATAAACATGTTTATTTGAATATGAATTTAGGAAAGAAAATGTGCATAGTTACTAAAAATAATATATTCATATGTCATAATTGTGAAAAATTCAACCAATCCATGTAATAAAGCAGATTTATATTTTCTATATAGATATATATTTGTCACTCGTTAAGTCAGAATTATAAAAATAACTGGAACCACATGTATCTATCACACATGGCAATGGCATACATGTAGCTATATTATAATCTGTACATACAATGTAAAACGTATTTTATATTTTTTGGTTTTTGGCAAATTAAAGGAAGGAGATAAAAGGATTAGGGGGATTATAATGAATTTGGAATGGGGACAATTGGGAGGGCGAGCAAGCACCACATCCACTCGAAGTCGGAGCTGGACCAAATATCTCTTCCACCCAATCATTTGCGTCCCTCTCTCAGCGAATTCAATAATCTCCTTCACCGCCTCTCCCGATGTTTCCAATTAATAAAACTTGTATTCTTTCTTTCTGTTTATATATACACAGCTTAACTTCCTGCTTTCTTTCTGCCATTCGTTGAGTCCAGGTACGCCAATTGGCTCCAAATTCATATTTATACATGCGCGTCTTTGTTTTTTTTTGTGCGTGTTAAATATATTTTGTTTCATTTCTTGCTCTGTGATTTCGGTTGCTCTCTGATCCGGAAAGATGTTAGTTTTTCTACATGGTCGTTTTTGCAATCCAACTAACTAGGTTGTTGGGCGGCTTCTTATCCAGTGTTCACACTTCACATCTACTTATAAATCTTCTGTATGCATTGTTCTGTTAATTTTTTTCATTTCTTTCTTTCCTCTTTTGGCCACGCGATTGTTTCTGTTTGCCTTTGCCTGCCTGCTATTCGATTCCTTCTGGGGTTTTTTATTTATTTTTCTTAAATTACTATGATTTAAGACGATGTTACTCTCAAACTTATCCAATTTTATCTTTTTATTTTTTTATTTTTTTATTTTTTTATTTTTTTTAAAAGGTTGTTGGCTTCTCCTCCTTTTTTTTTTTCTGGAATAAAATTTATAATAAGAACAGAGTAGGCTGGTGATAAAAACTTAACCCAGTTCATATTATGCACTCAACTCATTGTATACCTGTTACTATCACTTTAGTAAAGATTCATGAAACATTACCCTACATCTTCTGCACGTTTCTTTGCCTAATTCAACAGCAACGGGGGACCATTGAGTTGATGCAGCAGATTTAAAATTTTCATGTCTGACTTCATAATTTAAGGTCGTAATAACATGTGAAAGCGAAATGTCATTGCTTGTTTTCCCTTACTGGCAGCATAACTTCCTTAAAGAACTAAAAGGGACAATAAGATCTTTAGCTTCTCTATTATTTTGCATTGCAATCAAGATCAGAAAACAGTATACATAATGTGCGTGGGCATTCGAGGACATAATAAACTCATTAGAGTTACATCTGTCTTGCCCATTATTTTTATTTTTTTAATTTTTGTATGTTATTTATTTTACCTTCTAACTTATTGATAAATAAATAAATAAATTATTGTTTTCCACCAACTTAAAGCTCACCTTTTATGGAATTTGCTTGATATCAATGTTGTTATTTTGCAAAACCAAATTGGCTGTTATTTGATGACAGCCAAAACTTGTCAAGTTGCATGTCACCCTTTTTGTGTTAATTTTTTACTTCTTTTCAGAAGCCTAGGAAAGTGATCCTTGAGCTCTAAACAACCATTTTGGTGACCCCATCGCAACCAAAATATTGTGACATGATTGTCGCTCAGCAACTGTGCTAGATACGTCTGATGCTATAACATTTAAGCAAAAGGAAGCCATATGATGGCCACGGCTGCTGTTCTCGGACTCAGTGCAGGAAACAGGTTCTTGAGTTCCTCCTTCTATTACTCTGATCTCGCAGAAAAGCTGACCTGTGCTCACGATTATGGGCTGGCACACCATCAGGCTGCTTCAACAAAGAATGTTATCACAGCAAAGAAGTCAACGAATGATAGCACTAGGTTTTTGTCCAACCGACACACACAGTCCATCAGAGCTCCTAAAGGACATGCAAATACTGCTTTTGATCCTTCAACTGAAGAGGTGTGGTTTCAGCGATTGAACAGTTTAGAGGAGGAAATACCTCATCTGGAATTTTCAGTGGAGGCTCTCCTCTTATTACAGAAGTCTATGTTGGAAAAACAATGGAATCTTTCAACTGAGACATTAGTAACTGATAGAAAAAAAGAAAATATCCTCAAGAAGATGCAGGTCACTGGTTCGGGGACATCTGCTCGCAGGCGAAGAATAGATTCTAGGAGGAGATTTCTTAGCCGAAATAGTTCCATGACGCAACTTAGTAAAAATAAGCAGCCAAGATCCGTAATCAGTCCAGAACTGCTTCAGAACCATTTGAAAGGATATGTGAAGGGCGTAATAAGTGAAGAATTGCTCACCCACCCAGAAGTTGTGGAACTATCTAAAATAATAAAAGCAGGTCTTTACTTAGAGGAGCGGAAATCAAGGTAATTAATCATTTTTCATTCTTATTTATTGAGTGAATGAACCACCTTGCCTCAGTAACTTGTCTTTTTGTACCCTCACTGTGAATGCCACTTTCTTTCCGGAATAAGATGTTTACTGCAAAATCTGGGAGCTAATATGAAACGCCATAACGTCTTATCTTTCTTATTTACTTCTTCATCCATCCTTTGCCAACACAATTTTCATATAATCCAGCCTCCTGTTAATGATTAAGCCTTGTGGTAGTTAGTATTTGCCTTCTGTTTTACTTTCCTTGTAGTATACGAGTGACAAGCTATTTCATTTTAGATATAAATCATTCCTTTTCACTAGTTATTCTCTTTATTCACAGTAAATTATCTGGTTAAGGCCCTGTTTGGTGGTGCTTGTCCTCTAGTGAAGTGGTTTTCCATTAGGAGTCTTAGCAGAGAAGAGCTTGACATGAAGTGGTGTAATACGATCTTGTTACATCTTGAGAACTTATTTTGCATCATCTTTCTCACCAAAGCTCCTCAATTATTGCTTTGCTGAAATGTGCTTTTTTGTGATGAACCTTTAAAGCTCAAAACAACAAAACACCTTTAAGGATTGAAATGCTCTTCGAAGGTAAATGCACATCACGAACGGGGCAAAAGAAACTACTATGTGCCATTGCCAACAGAGAGATGGTTATATAAAAAAGATGCCTAGTCATTTTCCTGCTTATGTAGGTAGGAGTCATTTTTACTGAGGGCTGTTCAAACTTCCAAGAGAGAATATTTTCTATAGATGGAAAACTGGGAGTGGGACAGTGTACTTCTCATCCCGAAAATCATTTGTCTATTATTTGGTTGACAGAAGGAGATAAAAAAATTTAAATTATTCATTGATCTGAGTCCATACTTTTCAAGTGTGACTATCACTTAAACCAAATATATATGTACCTTTATATATCTCGACCACTGTCAGATTTTTTTCAAAAAAAAAAAGAAATATCTTTTATCTTCTTGTTTGAGTGATTTCTGCTGAATGGAAATTTCAGACTGAAGGAAAGATTAGGGTGCGAACCTTCAGAGGAGCAACTTGCAACTTCCCTGAGGATTTCTCGTGCTGAGTTACAATCGAAATTGATTGAGTGTTGTTTGGCAAGAGAAAAGCTAGCAATGAGCAATGTTCGTCTGGTCATGTCTATTGCCCAAAGATATGATAACATGGGTGCAGAAATGGCTGACCTGATTCAGGTGATTTTCTTTTTGTTAGTTTTAAGCTTGAGATGCCAATCTAATCTACTTAATATAGATCTGAAGACTCCTCTCACACAAGAAATTTCCTTTATGTCTCATGTAGGGTGGCCTGATTGGACTACTCCGGGGGATTGAGAAATTTGATTCTTCCAAGGGCTTCAAAATTTCAACCTATGTGTATTGGTGGATACGTCAGGTAAAGTCGACATTTTCTTGTTCTGAAATGTAAACAACCCATATGGTGAAATGATAGCTGCCATCACCACCAATAATTCAAAGATTGTTTAAGATCATCGTTGCATGAGATGATTGTCTTCTCACATCATGCAAAGTTGTAGGTTGTGGAATCCAATTTATGATGACTGAGACGAGCAGCATCAAAAACTAAAAGTATCACAACAGGTTTTTGACATCCAAAAGAATTAAGATCGTAGCCATCGAAATGTGAACATACTGAAATTATTTCGGCTGCGGTCATGATCCATGAAGCAAACCCCACAAAGCTTCATGCATCCCAATGACTACTGTATGTAGGACCTACAATTAGATGCCATGGGACTTGCGCTTATTTGTAGCTCGACTGCTCGAGTCATTGGGGATAATCTTTTGAATTTCTATCCTGTTTTGTGAGGGTTTAATTGGTGCTCACTTCTAATTGGTTTCTTAAAATTTTTGAGTCATGTATTCCTCAAATTTGCTTGTTTTAGAAGTTGACTGTTATTTCAAGTATAGAATTTAACTTTGTTAGATTAATTATAGACTTTTTGTGCAATTACGATAAATAAAATAAAACCATAAAAATTGGACTTACATACCACCTAAATTAATGATGAAAGTCGATTAAGGATAGTGTACCGCACTATATCCTTAAGACATATTTGTCCTTGTTATGGTCCTTACAGTGTTACGAACGTTTATTTCTTATGATACAATGATCTGAATCACATAGAAGAAGCACCGTAATAGGTGGACGTGACGAACCGAACTATGCTTTATACTCTATATGGATTTTGACACTATGTATGCAATTAACCATGTAAACTCTATATCAAAAGCCAAAAAAGGAACATCCTATATATAGAGGAGTCCGTAACTATTCAGAATAGTCATGAATGAAGAGACACGACTATTCAAACTGAACGGATGTTGCTAAAAGGACAGATCCTTATAATGGTAACTTTTCAATTACCACCTTCAATAAATTTTCCAATCACTTTAAAAATAATTTTAAATTATTTTATCTAACAATTTTCCACATGAATGAAAATTGATTAGATAAACTATGCAAACGACGATGCAAAACTATGCAGACACAGAGAGAGTACTAGCAAAAAAATTTCTGTATAAGGATATGCAGTTTGCTGCCTTGAACTTTCCCATGTGATAAACTATCGGACTTACTAGCTAATCAGTGGACGTGATGCCTTGAACTATTCAGTCGTTTGTGTAATTTAAGACAATAGAATATCACACAGATCCTAACACAGTTTCTGGTTCTCACGATTATGCCCATTTTGGCCTAGGTAGGTTCTGGTTTTCATGAGTGCTCTAGAAAATTTAGCTTTATCAGTTCTCATAGTAGCGGCCCTACTTCACATTCTTATAGGTGATTTCTTGTAAAGAGTATCCTGCTATACCTTACTTGGATTTTTAAAATATAAGAATTATTAAAAACAAACTTATCCTAAACAATATTACAGGATCACTGTTTCATCACAGAAGTGAGTAGGAGAAGTTCTACTTAGTGATCTTTTAGTCTCCACAATGCAGTTGTTTCGTTGAACTTAGATCTTGGGATCTTCAGTCAGTTCGGTTGGGTTGCCATTGTAGAGACTTTTACGTAATAGGTTTTAATCCCATTTCCCTCGATGATTTTTTTAACTGGCTCTTTATTCAACTTTTTGGTTATTGGATTTGGGATATTATCCTTTGACTTTCCATAATTAATAGTGATAACTCCATTTGAGAGCAGTTGTTTAATAGTATTGTGTTTACAACAAATATGTCGAGGCTTGCTATTATATATGCTAATTTATTTTCTTCTATTAATAAATGCAAGTCATTAGCATAGACGTGCAACCACATTGAAATATCATTAATTTGAAGCAACTTTACTTCTTCTCGTTCTTTATCTAAAGCGATCATGCACTTCACCCTATATTTTAGGGTCCCCACATTTATGTGGTAATTACTATGATCACTATAGTTTATGACATGATTTATATGTCCAGAAAAATATCGGTGTCATAACTATTTACATATAATTATGATAAACTCATAATTTAGTAACCAGTGTTATCAAAATCGTAAGATACGCGAAATGTATTGTACGATACGTATCATATCGGGGTAAAACTTATACGAATCGTATAGCGTATCGTATCTGGTAAGTAATCGTAGGATACGTATGCATATCGTGTGATCGTATCGCAAAATTGCGATACGCACTGTATCATGCGATTTCTATTTCGATAGAAGACTTATCCTTTAATGAATCCTTGGCGCCTTTTCTATTCGTATTCAACCTTTCACTTCGACTTCTCTGTTTCGTCTCCTAGCATTGAAGCCTAGGGGTTTGTTCGAAGCCTCCTCTGCACATGAAAGACGAAGAAGAGAGCCTAGGGTTTTGTTCGACGGCTCTGCTTTGCGCATCGAAGACGAAGAAGAGACGCCTAGGGTTTGTTCGAACTTCAAAGATCTCTGTGGAGTATTGTGTTTTATCTCCTCCTCTTCTGCTCAACGTCGATTGTTGAAGACGGAGAAGAAGATGCAGAGGTTTAGTTATGTTTCATCTGCGTCCTCCTTTGCTTTGCGTCCTCTGCTCTGCATCGACTATCGAAGACGGAGAAGAAGACGCTAAGATTTGGTTGTGTTTCATCTCCCCCTCCTCTACTCTGCGTCGATTATCGAAGACGGAGAAGAAAACGCCGAGGCTTGGATTTTGCCACGCTGACTTCTAAATTACACAATTATTGAGTGTAATTTGTGTAAAATAGAATTAATATTTTTAAATATTTAACATTTTTGTTTTTATAGTATGATAATTATTTTATCAATTTATATATAATTATGTTAACGTATCTTACGATACACGATATGATACGATACGCGATACATAAAAGTGAGATTATGATACGCGATATATAAAAGGGGGATTACGATACGCGATACGTATCCCGATTTAACAACATTGCTAGTGGCAACGCAATACATCACTCTCTCTCTTTATTACAAGATGCTAAAATAACATTATCTCTTCTATTTAATTTAATAATCCAGTGACAATACAATATGCTACTTCATCTCTTCTATCATAAGAGAATAAAATAAAATTATCTCTTTAAATTCAAGAGATAAACACTCGTAATTCGTTTATCAAACGATAAACTTCTCAAAATTATCTCTTTAAATTCAAGAGATAAACCTTCACAATTCGTTAATCAAATGATAAATTTCTCTAGTTTTGCAAGAGTAAAAAAATTGCACTCTTAAATCATTATTTTATGCTTAGTGCAATGGTGCTTGTGTGTCCCTCAATATAATTGGATACCCACTGTAGCATAAGTCAAAATTTCATACTAATTACAATAATGAGTTTGTGGGCCATAATTGTCTAAAAACAATTAGACTTATATTTAGACCAAAGTCAAACACGCTACATCCTAAAATAATTTTAAGAATCTTACTTAATACTAATTTGGATTTAAGTTTAACATCCAAATTAAGCCCACCATCCTTCAAAAAAGAATAAAATAATAAGCATGGCCGAGTCTAACAATACCTAGGTCTAATTATACATGCCATATTTTCATATATACGGAGCCAAACCAAATCAATCTCAAGAACATTGATTTGAAAAATAAATATAACATCTTAACAAAGTTCCTTTAAATGTGCAAACAAATTATAATTTTCTTAATTTATGTTCGCATACAAAAAGACACAAAGAAGTGATAAAACAGAGTTACATAAAGTGTCAACAAATTCATATCATGAAATCCAATTGTGATAAGTTCACAGTTTATAATATTTTAATTTACTAGCAATAAATAAAAGCATAGATAATTACAATTAAAATTTTTATATTTAAGAAAAATCTAAACACATGATAGGAAAAAGAAATATTAAATTTTAAGTCCACTGGATCACACCACGGTCAAAACTAAGTTAAAACATGCATTCACAAACCAATAAAGCAATCTAAACATTTTAATCCAACCAAATGCAGTATCAAGGTTGCCACAAGACAAAGAGGTCAAATCTCGAAGAAGTTGAACCAAGAGAGACGAGCCACGTGACACATGCAAACTAAGCTGTCTCCATCCCCCGATTCAACCTATATAAACGTCACTTCTTATTTATTACAACATATCAACAACTCAATCAATACAATTGTCTTTTGGTCACAACTGCCATTCCCGTCTTGCCCCGAGGTTGCTAGTTCTCATCTCCTTCTACCTCTGGTGACTCTTGAGTTTAGTTGAGTGCCTTAATTCTCCCGGAACAAACGTCCGTCCTTACATTGTCAACAAGCATCTCCAACCATACTTCCCAAATATTTCTCAATTGGCTCTCTAAAATAGCTAAGGAAGTTATTTTTTTAGTTATAACTCCAATCATGCTCCCTATTTTAATTTTTGTGCACTTTTCTTTTTACTTATAAGGTACAAGAGTTTTAATTTATAGTACAACTTGATATTGTATCTAATGGTTGTGGATAGACATTTAAATAATATATTTAATAACACCATCAAAAGTCTATGGGGAATTTCTATAGAGACACATTTATTTACTTAATACACCCATTAGTACAACTACTTGTGCATTAAGTATAAGTATTTAATGCACCATATAAATGTACAAAGCAAAAAGTGGAGTTCATTTAACAACTCCCCCACCATTTTTCTTGCTAAGTTGGCAAAGGAGCTTCCAATGGCGAGGCCATTCAAGTTGCTTTAATCCCTCGCTATTTTAGGAATGTACAAATTGGCTCTCCATTTGTAGGGAGCCGGGAGCAGTTTGGTGAGGGAGAAAAATGGTAGGGGAGTTGTTAAATGCACTCCACTTTTTGCTTTGTACATTTATATGGTGTATTAAATACTTTATGCATAAGTAGTTGTATTGATGGGTGTACTGTATTAAGTACATAAATGTGTCTATAGAAATTCTATAGAGACTTTGGAAGGTTATTAAATATATTCTTTAAATGTCTATCTACTGCCTTTAAATACAATATAAATTTGTACCATAAATTAAAACTCTTGTACATTGTAAGTGAAAAAAAAAGTGCACAAAAATTAAAATAGGGAGCATGGTTGGAGTTGTAACTAAAAAAGTAACTCCCTAAAATATTTTAGAGAGCCAATTGAGAAACATTTGGAGTATGGTTGGAGATGCTCTTTGGCGAGCCCATTGGAGCATAATTTTCTTCTCTTACTCGCTAAGTTGGCAAAGGAGCTTCCAATATCGAGGTCATTGGAGTTGCTCTTGTACCCTATTAGTCTTATCTGTGATTTTTGCATGCATAGGATGTGTGCAAAACCAAGAATACAGCAACCTCAGTCACTTTAACTTTAGGGAAGAAATATACTGTTTATAATTTTGGTTTTCTTTTTAGCAAATGGCAATTGATTAGTTTTCAAAATCTCAATAAAAGAAATGGTTTATTGACAGTAATTACTCAAGAACGATATCATCTTCATTTTTTAAAACCTTTTTGTCAGTGTATGGAAACTTAGATATATATGCTACTTCTCTCTCATGCAGGGTGTTTCGAGGGCATTAGTTGAAAATTCAAGAACTTTAAGATTGCCTACCCATTTACATGAAAGATTAAGTTTAATTCGCAATGCAAAGACGAAACTGGAAGAGAAAGGATTGGCTCCATCAATTGACGTAAGTGTAAATAAGTGTGATGTGATTCATTGACAGCAGCTCATAGTTTGCATTTCATAATTCCTGCATAAATGTACGAGAACATGCCTAATCAAGAATCTTGATTTAGTTATATTATGCTTTAATTTTGTTTACTCATCTTGTCTAATTGTCTTGTTTTCTACTTTCTTATTTCAGAGAATTGCTGCATGCCTGAACATGTCCCAAAAGAAAGTCAGGAATGCAACAGAGGTGCTAAATACTTTGAGCTTTACATTGTCTCAATGTGTTATACCAGAGTTCCCTCCATGTGTGATTTCTCCTCGATTAATGTGTAATGTCTTTCTTTTTAGGCAATTAGTAAGGTCTTCTCGCTTGATAGGGAAGCATTCCCCTCTTTAAATGGTCTTCCAGGAGAAACACTTCATAGTGTAAGTGAACATATAGGCATTTGTCTCAATTTCACTGAGAAGAACTTCTTAAGTAACACTGCATACCTTATCTAAACTCCTTTCTTTCTTTCTTTTTGTGTGTTTGGTATTGAGATTAAGTTTGACTCCTCTTTCTATCTATCCAGTACATTGCAGATATTTGCCTTGAGAACAATCCCTGGCATGGAGTCCATGAGTTCGCACTCAAGGTAGTACAAAATGATATGTTAAATCTTTAATTTTGAAATGTTTAGATGAACATGTTCAGTGCTGAGCAGGAAGAGTAGATTGCCTTCCTCTCTATCACCAATGAATAAATGATTAATAACCGGCAGTATTGTACACATCAATAAATATAAAAATTCATATAGTTGACATGATCCCCGATCATTAAACATTTTGCTGTGCAACATATATTTGCAGAAACCTTCTAACAAAATTGGTTGTTTTTTTTTTGTCCCTACTTTTTATACCTCCCTGGAGGCAAGCTGAAGAAAATTATATTATGAATTAATCTTGGTGCTGACTCACTAAAGGCTCAGTGTCATTTAGTTTGTATAACTATCTTGTAAGCTTACTAGTATTCAAACATGACTACAACACTACCAACAATAAACTCAAGTCACATTGCATTTAAATGAGACAAATTTAACTGTTACATTAATATTCTCATAAAAGAATCAAAGTCAATGATTATTAGCCCAAGCTTTGCTTGGAAAAAAATACTACAAGTAAATATTGGATGACTAAATCCTCCAATGTGAAAAATAATAATGATAATAATAATATCATACATACATAAACTTAAAGTAAAGGGCTTTCTTCCTTGTCTAGTACCATAGGTGGGCCCTAGCGCACTAGACCGGTAACAGAATGGAAATGATTCTCTTTTATGACTTCGCACTACAACCGTGGGTCTACACCTAACATCACAAGAAATCGTGGACACTCTCTTCATGGGCACACTTCCATCATCTTACATCATGAGTAAAGCAGGTCGGGAATCCATTACATTATGGCATGCGGTTTCGGATAATATCTGTCACGCTCCGAAACTCGGGTCACGTGAGCCACTCAAGAAAAATCCGTTTTGAGATACCAAAATCCATCAAAACCATTCGAGCCAAGACGGGTCTAAGAACGTAAATGAAAGAAAACTTAAAACCTTTGAAAAATGCACTTTCAAGGGTTTATTTTATACAAAAGAACAACCCGAAAGAATAAGGTCACGGTCCCCAAGAGCCAAGATTTAAAACAAACAAACAAAATTTTCAAAAAAATGCCCAGACCGCTCGATCGGTCAAAAAACTGGTCGAACGGTCCCTGCAAGCCCATTGGTTTTTTTTTCACTTGAAACACAAATACAGAATGTTTTCGATGACCGCTCGATAGATCGCTCAAGCGGTCTGTCGAGCGGTTTGGCCCTGGACCTTTTTTCAAAACATCACCCTTGAAAGCTCATTACTTAAACTTTTTCTCATTTCATTTGAAAACCTCCAAGGCAAAACAAGCCAACAAAAACAAGTTCAAAACCTCCCTCGAAGCACAAGTTTGATATAAAGCATAAAATCAATCGAAAGTGATAACCGTTACATACTAATATGAAAACATACAATCAACCCATAGTTCATCTCACAAGCATACAACATACGTGCATGGATAACCACGTCTCAAGGTTAAACAACATATTCTCAAGTCCAAGACGTACAACATATTTCATGATCCGAATACAACACGGTGTAAACAACCGATCAACAAAACTGCTAATAACAACAAAAGAATTTTTGTCTTTGCTTCCATCGGGCTTCGCAAAGATCAATCCATATGATCAAATTCACCTGAAAATTTTCAAAATTCCACAACGTGAGCCGAAGCCCAATAGGAAAAAACTAGCATGAAGTAAGAGCATAACATGCAATCACGAACTATGAAAAATTCGACACCACAAGTTTTAAAACGGTTTTCTATTTTTAAAACCACAAGTTTTCATATAATCCCAAAACATCCACAGTTTATCAAATGTAAACATGTTACTTTCCAACCAGGTTTTCATAACCCACAATGATTCTTATGTACCGACTCTGTCGCACTTGGGATAAAGGTAACAACTATAGACTCTCGCCCATTAACCTAAGTTTGGGGCATTCAATGACCCGCTAGGTAATGACAAGTTCTATATGGAGTTACAACAATAAACGTCTCCCACTGGGGCAACTACTTCATTAACGGGGATTAACCCGAAGGAACGAAACACCTACTTGCGCAAAATTTTTGGACTTTTATCGATGAGCAATGGAAGCCCACATACACATACATTGTTACGGCACATCTATAGAATCATTAAAAAGGCACACAGCTTAACTACGAACACGTTTGTAAAATCACACAGCAATGTACAAACGTCCAATGGCATCCAACCATGTTGTCCATACAACCATGGGAATCGACCAATATTTTCAAAATGTTTCTGCTAGCCAACCGAATCGTTTAAAAGCCAAGGTTCAACTCCAAGGGTTTGCTCCGAATCTCCAAAATCATGTTTTCTCAACATATTCATACTTTCACCCGGTTTTCAAAGCTCTTCTTTTAAAAATTAAGCACACTCAATCCACCAACTTTGTAGTAAACCACAAAAACGCATAAAATACTTCTTATCCAATCAAACGAGATTTAAACACAAAGTTAAACATTTATAGCATTTTAAAATGGTAAAAATACATATAAATCACATGTAGCACCCTTTTAAAGCAAGATAATCTAGAATTCTATCTTCAAGAGTTAAAAACTTAACGCTTCAAGCACTGGCGAGAAACCGAAGTTACCAAAACGTGATTCCGTTTGGATGAACGCGAAGCCCACGGCGCGTATAGCAACGATCGACTATCCTTATGCCAAGAGCCGGGCCCGAACCAAACTAAAATCTAGAGACAAGGCAGAGGATTTGAATGTTCTCTCAAGAGGGAAAAAAAATAAGCTCGTAAGAGAAGCTTCGGTGCGAGAACCAATGCCACTAGTTGGCATTTAAGCACCCCACGCAGGCAGACCGCTCGAGCGGTCTAAAGACAGATCGAGCAGTCCTGCCCAGAAGAGTTTTTCAACTTTCTGCTGCGACGTCTAACAGGACCGATATTGAAACTAACGTACACTCTAAGACAACACATGCATAAAATATATAGAAACATGCTTTTCTATAATGATTAAAAATGAGAACCAACACGTTACATATATACATAACAAAAATAAAAGGAACCGGTCGAGCGGTCCTTTTATATTTTATGCGTGGTCAATATCATCCATCAATACACTTGGGCAATTGTTGACCTTTTTCCAGTGGTATTTAAGATTTCACTTGATGATTCTTCTTGTTATCTTAAGGCACAACGAAACTCTCAAATAAAATATTTATATGTTGGTAAATCCTTATGTGTGGGAAAAAAATAGGCCATAGGATTTGATGTGGGTAAATTTCAACTCTTCTTAGGTTGGTGTTAAATGTTGGGGAAAAGTGGATTTGAAAGAAGCAAACAAACTTTTTGAATTGATCTCAACTATAGATTAATTTATGCGAGGGATAAATATCAAAACACCATTTCTAGTAGTATAGATTAAAAGAGTTATATATTTATCAAAAGTATGCAAAATTAATTTTTGCTTTATTCAATAATAAGTATTGAGAAATGAAGTTAGAGAATCAAGAGCATTGGATCACAAAATTCTTCTCAGGGCTGCAGGTGGTTGAGGTTTCTATGGGATCTCAAGAGTGATTCAATTCAATTATATAGTTAAGTTGGGATATGCTAACACTACTTAATCTATTTTATCTCAATTTATTTGCAATTGGTAATGCCCAAACCATTTCAAAAAGGTTTTCATTCCTAGTTTTCTCTATCCTAATTTTACCACATCCATTTTAACATGCTCATCTCAACTTTATTAATTTTATTATTGTGTTGGTATTGTGTTCAACTTTCACCTTTTTGCTATTTCTACTTCTATGGTATTTCTAATTTAGCAACAACTACTCTGCGATTTCATCCACTAAGACAATATCTTTTACAAATAGCATAGAACATGGAAGATCGTCTTCTAGTTTAGGATCAACTCAAAGTTGACCTTGATGTAATTCTATAGTGATTGGTAATTCACTTGTGTTGACTGCAGGAGATATAATTATAGTTTTAGCCACATTATACACGTCTTTTGTCACTTTAATATCCCTCTTTATCAATTTTCTTTTTCTCCACCCCCCCCATATTAAACAACAAACAATATTAGAAATAACCACTTATACCAAGTGTTTTAAATGCATATAACCAAATAGTAATTGCTTGAATTGGAGTAAAAGGTTGTAATGCCTCTGCTGACCAAAATGTTCGGGAATGGTGATTAGGTTAGATTTGGGTGACCTTTATATAGTCAAGGCAGACCCACCCACTCTAAATCTCTTTATTTTGGGCTAACTGGTGGTTATTTGTCGGCGACAGGAACGCTTATTTGTGTTTCATCAAATCGTAAATTGAAATTCTAGTTTTACGAATCATGAATCAAATCAAATTGAGAATCATAAGATTCGGCATGAACTATAAAAATGATATTTAAACACTTCATAATTTCACATGTATGAATAAAATGAATAAATTGATATTAACTCATATTATACAATAAGAACATAATCTAAATGTGAGACATTTACCTTTATTATAAGAGATTTAAGCTTAAATCCAACTAATCATAAGATTTATTAAAAATCATTATATGTTCTCACTTAGAATTCAAAAAATGAACTATGAAATCTCAGACAGAGTAAAATAAGAAATGAGAGATTAAATATAAGATACTTCAAAATATATTTTGTGTGCTTATTTCTAATAAAGAAAAGCTTAGTAAAGATGTGAAACCATTGAATCCAATGAGTACGCTTGTATAAATTATACTTGTTTCTTTAAAATAAAAATAAATAAGAAACAGAAGTGATAGTTTCATCTTAAATACCCTAAAAATGTAGATTGATATTTTTTACCTAGAAGAGATAAAAAAAAAGAGTCGCGAATTTATCGGATTTGCCGGGTTGTTATTAAATTCTCTAATCACCAAATAAGTGACAAATTATGCATGTTTATTTTTTATTTTCACAATAACCTCATTAAGTTGTGTTAAGGCATTTAAAAAGAAAAAAAATAATAAATAAGAGATTCGAAATTTGTTAAATCTAATAATTTTAAGAATTACATAAATCAAATCGTGAATCATAAAATTCATCACAATCCTATCACAAAATAGATTTGTTCATAAATTGATATCAATTTATGTATGAATTGTGAATCGAATCGTGAACAAAATCGTGAACCGTAAGATTCGGATAACTTATTTCACATGCAATTATGCACATGCCCACATTTATTATTTTTAGTTAATGAGCAGCATTCATGTTCGGAACGAGGAAGTGGAGGCAAACTGATATGCATGGAGATGCATGCATGCATGCATTTTTTTAATGAATAGAGACTCGTTTCTACATGTATTGATATTGCCTAATATGCCATCTGGATTTTTAGCTTTTCATTCTAGGTAACTATTGTATATATAGCACATCTTATTGTTGTTTTTTGATTTTTTTAGACTAGTGAAGAAACTAACACTAATAATCCATTTTGCAGGATGAGGTAAACAAACTTATTAGTACGACACTAAGAGAACGCGAGAGGGATATTATACGTCTTTACTATGGGCTGGACAATGAATGTCTTACTTGGGAGGATATCAGTAGACGGTGGGTACTGCTAGCACTATCCATGACAAGTGGCCAATTCTACTGATATAGAGATCACCTACTTTAAAATGCTCTATTGTTGAGTCTGTAATGCATGCTCTGAAATTAAACGAAGAATACGGCTATATTTTAGCAGATCACCTTTTTCTCTCTTTTCGTGTGGTCTAAAATCAAATATTCAGATGAATTTTAGCCCTTAGCACCCTGATTATGCGACCTTTTGTGTGTGACATTGACACGATTCAAATTACGATTTATAGAGATGGTTGGCATAGAAAGTAAATGATAGAGGATACTAACATGGTGCAGCTCATTTATGAGCCGGATCGTGTAATCAATTGAATCCATTGATGATGAAATGTAGTTTCTAGGTCATTTTTCACTGCCTGCTTATAGAAATGCTTGTTTGCTTTCCCCTCTTTGTTTTTGGTTGTTTTTGTTTTTGTTTTTCAAGTTCTCAGTGGTTTTGATGACATCATTCTGTTCAACCTTCCAGGATAGGTTTGTAAAGGGAAAGAGTTAGGCCAGTTGGACTTGTTGGACTAGAGAAACTAAAGCATGCAGCGAGGAAGAGAAGCCTGGAGGCCATGCTGGTGAAACAAAATTGATTTGGTATGTTTGTTGTAGAGGGAGAGTAAAAATTGCATGTAAATATCAACAAAGTAAAGGTTGAATCTCAAAATTATTTTTCTGATCAGGAATAAAAGTACACATTTACATTGTGATGTAAAAGCCTACATCCTGACTCGATGGTGGAAGAGTTAAACACATCTGAATCTGATCAAAGAGCTTCTAACTGATATGTATTCTATTTTTTACAGTGTTTCTATGGGCGTGTGAATCCATCATTTTTCTGTAGGCTTTTGTTTCGTGTTGTTTCTATAACCAAGCACTATTTTGTCATTGGCAAATTTTTTTTTGTCAAACTAAAATGAAAATGGTTATGTATTCTACTTTTTTCGTCCTTGGTCGAGTTGGGTAAGCCCAATATTGTTCAAATTTTGAACCACTTATTTGAGTAGCTTTCAATAAAAAATTTGGGAATTTTTATAGCCAACTCCCTTTCTTCAATCTCAGTGAGCTACTGAGAGGTTTTGGTCATCCTTTATAGTAGGAACTGGAAGAAGAATGTTTCCAACTTGAAGTGGAAGGCCATTTCGTGTTCAACAAAAGTGCTTCATTGCTTTCATAGGTGTATGCGCAAAAAAGACTTCTTAAATGAAATTTGGTGAATGTACATTCTTCAAGTCATTCGAAATCCACAGGTACCTTAAATCCAGAAATATATACAAATATAGTGTGAAATGGCTTGATCACTAATAAATCAAATTAATTAAATGGATGCTCAGGCAAATTAGTATTAAATCTAATTAACTAAGTAGATGCTCAGCCAAATCAAGTCAAATTTTATGTGATTCTTCTTTATCGACTCTTAGTAAGAACCGTCTTTCTCTTCTTATTTCCTTTTTGTGCCGCTAAAATATATAGCTATAATGTTCGTTTCTCAGTATGTACAAGATCATGCTGCCACTCAGCATCCCACAGTTCATGCTAATCATTTTTCACGCATAAAACTTCCTTTCATTCTTTAAGAGTAATATACAAAACAAAACAAACATTTAAGTTTATTCAGTATAGCTGTTGCAAAAGTACAGCAGATTTTCAACTAGGTGTGCGGATGCTCAAGCAAAGTGCTTTCCATAGAATATGCAATCCAATAAATAAATGGGAAAAAAAAAACCTAGCAAAACCAAAAGAAATACAGTGAAACGAGGATAACTGGCAAAATCAATGTGTAGAGATATACACATATCCATTCCTTTATATTTGAGCAAAAGAGATTATGTATCTCACCATTCCTTTTTGTCTCAGCATTTACCCATCCTTAACAGCTTCATGAACTTGTTATGAACCTTTCCCTGGCAAATTATTAGGTACTCCCAGTCTCTAGGCGATGTTGCGTGGTATTCTTAGTAAATAAATAATTGCAATTTTTACAATATGGGTTTCTTTTTATCTCCTAATCACCTAACAAAACTAAATCATGTCCTTACTGTAAAATTTGTCGCTATCATATTGAGTAAAAATCTCATATGGACTTACCACATGGTACTCTGGGAGTACCGAATAATTACTACCATATTGGGTGGGAGTACCATGTGGACTTGTCACATTGTACTCTTGGCAAATTATTAGATACTCCCAGAGTACCTACTATGTAGGCGATACTACGTGGTACTCCCAACAAATAAATACTTACAACCTGCATAATGTAAGTCACCTTTTGTCTTCTAACAACCTAACAAGATGAATCATCGCTGTAAAATTTGTCGCTGCTATATTGGGTGGAAGTACTACGTGAACTTACCACGTGCTACTCTGAGAGCACCGAATAATTATTCAATTCCATAAAAAAGTAACTACAAATATACATTAAGTCAATAATTGAGCATTTTTCCTTAATAATGTACTATAAATATATCGTTAAACCTTCAATATTTTAAATTAAATAAACAAAATCTAAAATTGGAGGATAAAACCCCTCTCATGGCCGGCCAGCTTGGAGACCCAACACTCCACCTTCTGGTTTTTGTCATACACTTTTTGCATGCATGCCATTTGATTGGCTTAGGACACCACCCCTTACACAAACCATCATTATCTCTCCACTAATCAAAATTATATAAAAACACCACCTTCATCCCATTATTTTCGGCTAAGAGGCTCCCCAAACCAGATTTTTGTTTCTCTTGCTAAGTGTTGAGTGTTCTAGTGAGAGAGTGAGAAGAAGAACAAGAGAGGAAGAAGAGAAGAAAGGGAGGAAGGATACCATTAAAGCCAAATCTTTGATCTTTCAACCAAAAAATCAACTCATTCAAGGTAAGAACTCTATTACATCCGCTATTCTAAACTCAAATCATAAATCTCTCACCTCATTCTTCAAGAATGAAAAACAAGTATACAAATCAAAGCTAGCTAGAAATGGATTAAAACTAAGAGAGGGACTGTTTGGTGTTTGTTTGAAGTTTGTGCTTGAAGAATAATGATAGATTTATGCTATTTTTACTTTATGAAGTTGCTGGAGCTTGAATGTCTTGTTTTTAGTATAAATCATGCTAAAAATATGTGAATTCATGTCATGCAAGAGGTTAGAAGTTAAGCTAACTAGCTTAGGAATTAATCTTTGAAATTTAAGCTTGGTGGACCCGACTTTGAAAAATCATAATTAAATCTAGAAAACTCTCCTAGGGTCAAGCTTTATGTCCAGAGTTAGATCTGTAAGTTATATTTCATAAAAAATTCGTTTGGAGTGATTTGACCGAGCACGTCTTGAGTTGTGAATTTTCTCCCAAAACGTAACATTTTTTGACCAGCCTCTGTTTTAGAGGCCAAAACCCCATTTTAGAAGTTGGTTCACGACATGGTTTCTTTACAAAAGTTAGCTAACATATTTTTCTATTTACTCACAAAAGATGAGGTATTTTTATCACTGTTTGATATGTCAAATCCATTTTCAAAATTGTTGATCTGAATCTGTCTCGTTGAATGGATTCTGTCACATATTCTTGAAGAGGCTATATCACCTATTTTTAAGGGTTATTAACAAATGTGCTCTTCATGAAAAAGGTTGGGGACATTATAATCTAGTTTCTGTCCAAATATCGTGAATTTTGTAAGTGTGGTGCAATCCCAAGAAGGGGGTGAATTGAATTTTTAAATAATTTTTATTATTTATTTTTAAATATTCCAATTACAAAAGCCAACAATTATTAATCCGATTTTATTTACAATGTATCTAATATGAGCAATGAACAATAATAAATTAAAAAAATGCGAAAGTAAAGAGTTTTAAGGAAAGAGAGAACAAAATCAAGATTTTTACAAGGTTCGGCGTTACGACTTACGTCCTTACCTCAAGCACACTATTTTGAAAATTTTACTAATTTCTCCTTGAGGCAGAGACACCTCTCGCCTTTACCAGGCGGAGAAGCTCTTACACTAAAAGCGCCCTGACTCTTCAATAACTAAGTGAATTCCCTCACTTGAACAAGGCTACAAACCGAGCCTCAATTACAATATGAATGAAATAGAAGATGCACAAATAAACACCCCCCTCAATTAGCAAATGCGTACAAACTTAAAGCACACTAATTCACTCTCAAAGATATATTGCTTGAAGTTCAAAAAGAATTCTAGGGTTTCTCTCTAAAAAATAAACAAGAGAATAAGAGATTTTTGGAGCATGAAATGAAAGCATAAGAGAGAATAGAATGCAAGACTTGTTGGTGCCTTTGACAGTCCTCAAGGGCTGTATTTATAGACCAAAAATCTGAATTAGCCATTGGACTAAATAATAAATTGTTAAACTAGCCGTTTGCAGTCAAATTCAAAATTTTGCTGATTCAGCCGATTGACATGGAGGGTTCAGTCGACTGAACTGTCTTTCTATCGAAAACAAATTTTTGGCATAACACTTCAGTCGACTGATTTAGCTTCCACAGTCGACTGACCTGTGAAAAATTAGAATTTTTATTTTTGAAAATCTTTTTAGGATCTTTAAAGAATATCATTTATATTTAAAATAATTTTCATAAAATTCAAAAAGCTTATGGTCCATCTAGGTCTTTCTAAGAGGTTCAACCAATATTCTTATGAAATTAAACTTACATAGCTCCTAATAAATTCAAGACTTATTCAACTTTTGTCTTCACTTTTCATCATGAATTTTCTTCATTTGTTTCATACGCCATGGCTTCCAGGTTTCATCAATAATTTCTCATAAATTGTCTTCATTTGCTTCATCCGTCATTACTTCTAAGTTTCATCTATGAATTTTTTGTACACAAGCTTAATTTGCACAATTAAATACTTAAGTTTGTTATCATAAAAATAGATGTTGAAACCTTGTTTCTTTTAATAAAAGTATCTTTCATCCGGGCTTCATTCCGGAACCCATTTGTGTTCAAATTAAAGCCTGAAAATCTTTTTTCAATGGTTTAACTCTCTTTTCGAAAGTTGTTTTAGTTCAAATGATTTTGTTAAGAACAAGGGATGTAAAATAGGTTTTATTAAAGGTTTTCTTTGTGAGTTAGTTTATCTTTGTAGTTTTTATAGGTGGTTCACGTGTCTCGAGTTTGAAGGCGTGGCACTCAATTATATTTGTACATTTTGCTTAAAAGTAGTTATATTTTGTTCATAATGATAGTTGTACCTTGTGTATTGTTATATATATATATAATTGATTAATATTATTATTTTTTAATAACAACTCTAAGTAGTGTGGAATTTTAACATCACACATCATTAGAATTATTTTTTTAAAAAAAATATAATTGATTATTAAATTTTAAATAACCCTAAGTAATGTGAGGTTTTAATAACGTTACACATTGTTAGAGTTATTTTTATTTTTTTTAAAAATATATATTTAAAATACAATCAATTATTAAATTTTAAATAATCCTAAGTAGTGTGGAGTTTGAATAACGTCACACATTGTCAAAATTATTTAATTTTTAAAAATTATACTCGTAAAATAAAAAGAATTTGAGACTTGCATGACTTTGGTCTTAACAAAAACAAATTTTTATCAAAAAAACCGTGTAGTGCAAACAAGATAGGGGATGGGGCTAAAGATTAATGTCCATTTATCCTGAAGGGATTTAAAAGAAAGTATCAAATGTACTGTACGAACAGTGCATGCCTATTTTAAAGTCTAAGCCTGAGACACGTGTGTAGTGGCGGTGTCAGGAATTTGGTTCGAAAGGGGCACAAAAATATAAATATTCATAATAAGTCAAAAATTAAAATATTTATTCTTAAAATTTTTTTTGTTACAGTTGACTGCAACGAGTTTTCATTTTTTGAAAATTTTACTTAATAGTATAATTGTTAACTCTATAAAAAAATATCTCTATGTAAATCACAAAACCAAGGCCTTGTTTGGGATCACTAAAAAAGTTAAATTTTTTTAAAAAACCCAGCTTTTAAGCTGATTTGTTTGGTCTAACAATGTTGCACGGCTTTCAAGACAACTCAAAAAAATTAAAACTTTTTTTTTTCTTTTTTTTTTCTAACATTTACTTTTTCAAATTATCCTAAATACTCTCACTTTTTTTATTCATCTTTTTTTAAAAAAAGTTAAACCTCTTAAAAGTCGAACTTAAAAGTTATTCCAAATAGGCACTAAATAAAAAAATATTTCTTTGCAGAAATCTACTTGTTCAATAATTTTTTCATTTTTCAGAGGGGTTACAAAATAATTTATAAAATATAAATTTATTTCATAAAAGAATAATAAAAAATAAAAAAATCCTGGTGGGGCACGTGACCCCCTGGTCACTGGCAGCGTCCGCCGCTGTGTGTGTGTGTATATATATATATATATTAATAATAGAAATGTCTGTGTATTTGTAAGATCTTACATGTTGCTTTCAAATAAAACAAAAGAAATATAAGTAAAAAGAGCTAACGTGACGGGACATGAAGTGTGTATATATATATATATTAATAATAGAAAAAGTATTGTTAGAACGTGAGAAACTACCAAACTATTCAGGAAAAACTATTCATGATTTCCCGTAATAGTGGGATAAAACTTTCATGGGTGAGAGTTTTTTCTTCTCATTGCCTATAAATATAGGTAGTCAGCAATACGAAAAAAAAAGAAGGAAGAAACATAATAGTAATCAGAGGCAGAATAGAGAGAAGCAGCAGTGCAAAGTTATTAAAAAAAGTAGATCTGAAGTTGAAGAAATATACTAGTTGTAGGTAGGTAAAACTCATGCTGGGGATATAAGCCCAACTACATGACCAATAATAAGTGGCTTGAATATGAGAATGAGATAAAAAGAATCAATAAACGCATATCTGAGTTGCAAGGCCTCGGATTCAGCTGTGATTGGTGAGTAAATCCCCTTATACGAAATAGCTCGGCTAATGTTACTCGAGTGACTCGATTGGAGTTACTCGAGTATTGTGGAAGTTATCGGTATTTGTCTTGCCCAGTGAAGAATTAATATGTCATTTAAGCTCTGGGCGGCTCGGTGTGACTTATTCGAGTGACACCTCCCGAGTAGCTCGGCTGTCGCCATGTAACGCAGATAATTATCACCCTATGAGGGGAAAAATCATATTCAACACAAGAGAAGAATGGATGATCTTACACTCCCAGTGGTTTGATCACCTTTGTTGGACTAAGCTCCTACGAGTTGATAGAATTGATTGATGTATAAACAAACCTTCACAAGATGTATAAATCTTTGTCGAGACTCAAGACGTCCGAGCCATTCAGGAGACCAGAGTCACTCAAGTAGAGTATGATCGTCTTATTAGACCAAAACTGGTTTTCATGCTTAGAAATAATAACTTATTCGAACTATAGAGCTTTCGAGTCACTCAGCTCTGGTGACCAGAGCCACTGGGATACCCAGCAACTCGACTACCCAGCACTATTGCTCATTGAATAGTAACTATGAACGAAGACAATTCCACAGCACAGATAATTAAGCGTAGTCCTAACTACGAACAAAGACAATTCCATAGCACAGATTGTGAAGCATAGCACAGACTATAACAGTAGCCCTGACTACTCGAGTATGTTACCATGGCACAGACCATGAAGACAACGCACACTATGAGTATAGCTCTGATTACTTGATCACTTGACATAGTGTAAACTATGTGGCTCAGCATAGACTAAACAAAGCCAAACATATACAGCACAAATTATATCAGCATAGATTCTCTGAAAATCGAAAGTGTCTCAGAGACAATGAAAACAATGGCAGTACAATCTTGCACGAGACGTTGAGAGACATGTGGTTTGGTGGCTAAAAAAAGAATTTGTCAGGCTATGGAACCCACCCACTTGAGTCACTCTAGTACTCCTGAGTCACTTGACCCGAGTGGGTTGAGTACTTGACCTGAATGGGTTGGGTACTCATGGGGCACTTGTTGGCCGACCTAGTTGAATTGGAATAGAATACTAATTTTCGAGGTAACGGTTAATCTGTGGATCTGATCTCCTGATTCTCAAGGTTACCTCTCCTAATTCGATTATATTTGTTAGAGTCCCGTTCCAGTCCTAATAACTCCATCAAATGGTTATAAATAGGGGAGATGGTCGCACTTTTTGGGTGTTCTGGTTAAGACGATCGCGCACGTGTTCATACTGCTATATATTCCGAACGCAATTAGCTTTTTCCTTCACCCAATCTTATCTCTTTCTGTTCTGTGTTTCTGACTACTTTTTATATTTTGCATCTACATAATTATTTATTATTTATTTATTCCAAAAGAACCTTACATTCTTTGGATAATTGTTTATTATGTATTTATTTCAAAAGAACCATACACTAGTACTCTCTCTCTCTCTCTCTCTCTCTCTCTTTTTTGTTCACTATTTATTTTGATTTTTTTTTATCTGCAGAAGAACTCGTTTCTTCTTGTTGTTCTTCTTCTTCTTCAAATTAGACTTTGGAACTTCTTTTGACACACCCAAGGCTTTTCAAAAAAAGAAGGATTGCTTCTGTACAAAGTTGTTTGTGTGCGTAAAAGAAAAGAAGAAAAAGAAACAAAAGAAAGCCGTGGGTTTCACTACAAGAAAATATACTTTTGCCGACCAAATATTTCGTCGGCAAAAGTTCTTTTTAGTCACCAAAAATATTTGCCGACCAAAGTTTTTGGTCACCACTGTCGTCGGCAAAGGACTGTCGGCAAAAACCTTCACCGACCAAAATCACGGTGGTCGCCATAGATCTCAAAGTTTTCCCGACTAATACTGTAGTCAGCAATTATACTTTTACCGACGAACATGATTAGTCACTAAAACAATTTAGTCGGTAAAGAAAAGGCATTGGCGACCAATTCTTCAATCGACAAAGTGCAGGTACCTTTTCCGACCAAACCATTAGGTCAGCAAAAAGGTGTTATTGGCGACCAAATTATGTCGTCGGCAAAAACCAACAACAAGCCCATTTGGTCGGCAAAGGTGTTTTGGCGACCAAAATAGTGTAAAAACCTTTAAAATTTTTGAATGCCTTTTACCAACAAACCCATTTGGTCGGTAAAGATGTTTTGCCGACTAAATTATTTAGTTGCCAAAAGTATTTTCCACAATATAATATTTTGATCGAAAAAAAATTGACAACTATAATTATTATTATTATTATTATTAGTAGTAGTCATAACTCCATTAAAAAAAACACTAATTAATACAGATAATTATTAATTCACGAGCTATGCCTGTGATCTATATACAAATAAATTTATAATTAATAATTTTTATGTATTCAAAACGATATGTTACATTTATTAATTATTGCATTACAAAAGTCCTTCTAGAGCAAACTATTAACAATTCATAAAGTAAACATGTAACCTATGTGCATACAAAAATTAATAAAAAAAACTTCCATTCATTCTAAAATCATAAATGTTCTGAAAAAAATTAAATCACATAAACCACCACCTTAATGCACTCTTAGTACGCTCATTAAATAAAACTTCAATAGATAGAAGTACCAAAAAAATT
>JAULJZ010000018.1:7251891-7270791 GCA_032270985.1 Heliamphora pulchella | reverse complement strand
CCGGGGGGGGAGGTCAATAAATTAGGTAAATGAAAGGAAGGAGGTGGAGAAGGGGTACCTCTCGCAACCAACTTCGACGGAAGAGAAAGGACGTTTGAAGTCCGGATGACAGACTCGCCAGGCATCCTGGTACGCCATCTGGAGCTCCGCCTGGTTCGCTGGGGGTCGAATTGGCTTCTGCTGTTGTTGTTGCTGCTGGTGCGAGTGTGGATTTGAGGAAGGGTTTTGATGCTGCGGTAGATTAGAGATGGGATTAGGGTTAGGGTTGTTAAGATTGGGGGTTTGTTGTTGGGGGTTGATGGGGCGGTGTTGAAGAAGGCCCGGAGGCCTCAGATGTGCATCGATGTTGGAAGGAAAACGAGAGATAGCGGCCTGCTGCTGTTGTTGCTGCTGCTGCTGTTGTTGTTGTTGCTGCTGCTGCTGTTTCTGTTGTTGGATTTGTTGAAAGAGAAGTTGCTGCTGTTGCTGCTGCTGCTGCAGAATTAGTTGCTGCTGAGCTAACGCCTTCGCCTCTTCCATCTTTGTCTGATTCTGTCTCTACTTTTGTCTGCATATATGCATGTAAACTCCGTCCGTGAGAGGTTGGGACGATGGAATTTGCAAGCTATTAGTTTAAGCCTTAAAAAAGAGGTTCGAATTGAAGAGAGGCAGGAATAATACCTACAACAGCTTGAGAAACAAAAAAGAGCGGGAAGGCAGGAAGTGAGAAAATCCAACAAAGGCAAGAAGGAATACAAACCAGAGCAGAGAGCGAGATGGGTAATAGGTTAGAAATTCCCGACCCGAGAAAGAGAGGAACAAGTAAAATTAGAAAGGCTGAATTCACCCCAACCCCAACAGAAAAGCTGAATAAAATTATAATAATAAACCCCAATAAGAAGTGAATTGAAGTGAAGTAAAACTGCTGCGTCAAAGCCAGCCGAGCCAAGGTAGGTTTCTGGACAACCTGCGGCTGCACTGCACTGCACCAAATAGGAAAATAGCAATTGGCAATTGCGATTCAAGAGAATTAAAGCCATGTTAACTTATTGTTTGGGCTGATGAGCTAGGTTAGGTTAGGTTAGGTTAGGTTGAGCTTTTAAATTATAACACCTTACACCACCGGGGTAAACATAATAATATTTATGTTTTAATTGCTTCGCTTCCTTAGATTAAGAAACAAGAATAAATTGAGAGTAAAAAAATAAAATAAAGAACAAAAATAGTTTTCTCATGAATATTTTTTCTTTTTCTTTCAAATTATAAATAAAAGGGTAAATTACACTAATTTCCCCTTAGATTTTTGACAAAAATACTAACCTTTCATGTAATTTCAAAAATAACACTAATTCCCCCTCAAATTTAATTTTAATATCAAACTAATCGAACCGTTAAATTTTTTAATAGAAATCACCGTTACCACTCCAAAACCACCCTCCAAAATCACCTCCCACCTCAAACCACCCCCACCCCAAAACCACCTCCACCCCCAAAATCCTAAAATCACCGCCCCAAACTCACACCGCTGTGGTGTATGGCGGTAAGCTTGTGGTTGTGCACGGTAATTTTGGACACAGAGAGGGCAGAGAAATATATATATATATATATATATATATATATGACCAAAAAGGCTTTAAAAACACTTTTTAAAGCTTTTTTGTCTTTAATAAATATTTTTTGTATTAGTTCAAATAATAATATTTTTAAACTTATCTTGTTAAGAGAAACCAAAAAAAGTAAAAACAAATGATTAATTTCTTTTTAAAAAAAGCTCATATAAAATGAAAAAGCCTTAAAAAGGTTTTTTTTTTTTGTTAGTGAATTTTTTTTACGTTAATTCAAACAATGATACTTTTTAAATTTCTTTCGTTACGAGAAATCAAAAAAGTAAAAACAAATGACTATTTTTTTTAAAGAAAAAAGCTCCGAAAAAAACCTTTGAAAAAATATTTTAAAGACTTTTTTTTTGTTTTTAGTGAATTCTTTTATATTAGTTAAAAATAATAATACTTTTTAAACTGACAAAACGGTACATATTTTTAAATTTATTTTATAATGATAAATCAAAAAAATAAAAAATTTAGACAAAAAAATTTTAAAGATTCAAAAAAAAAAAAAGAAAAAAAGTCCTGAAAAAAAATTACATGAAAAGCTATCCCAAACAGTAACAAAACTCCAAGAAGTATCGAACAAGATCCAACTATTTTTCATAACTTTGTTATGAAAAATATCTTATTTCAATCTAACAATAAAAAAATTTATTTTAAAAATATTTTTCATGTATCAACTAAACATTAAAAAATAAAACGGTAAAATAATTTTTTTGCAAAGATATTTTACATAAAAAAATATTTTACATTGAAACAAGCAAAATCTTAAATCTTTTTCTTTTTCAATTCATCGTGAAAAAATAAATCCAAAAAGTAGATCCAATTTCACTAACATTGAAAAAACTTACTAAAAACCAAAAAAAACTTTACAAAAGCATTAAAATAACTTTTTTTGTCCTATTTGTATTTTTTTATTTTTAAGTTAAAATTATTTACTTTTCTCATTTCACGTGATGAAGAAAAAATCTTAAATGTTCCATAGTTTGAACTGGCGTAAATAAAAATTACACAAGAAAGAGAAAAAGAAAATATAAAAAAGCTGTCTCCAAGATTAAGCCTTGTTTGATGTGCCAATAAAATTGGATAGAATAAGACTAATAAGCAGTTCATGTTTTTTTTTAAAATACCATGAGATAGTGAATAAAATTATGCATGTCAGTACTATCACAATATTTTTTATATCATGTTTGATTAAAATGAGAAAATATAAAATAAAAATTGAAAAATTATTTTTAACCTTGGAGAAAAATAATCCAGAGTATGGAACAGATAATCCCAAGAGAAGGGATGGGAAAAATAATTTCCCGAATACCGAGTATAGGATTTTCCATTCAATTGTTTGATGATTCCCTCTTTTCTATTGGGCTCCCCTATCCTATATAATGTTTTGCCCGTGCTGTGTGCTTCTATCCATAGCTCTAACAACCATGTCTCCTCATCAACAGCACGGACTAAGCAAACTAACATAAGAAATTTTGAAGGGAAAAGGGAATAAAAAGAAAGATCTTTGAGGAGGGGGGAGGAGGGGGAAACTTCATCCAATAAGCTTTCCATTTTCTTAATAAAAATGCTGCGGTCGATAAAGAAGAAACAGTGTCTCTGTGGCATTGAATGAATTTTTCTCAGCTGTTTCATTTAAACGATATATAGAACATAAAAATGTCGGGTGTGGAGCTGACCATCAATACCATTCTTCCGCCATGGTACACCGAAATAATAAGCTATTTCTTTTTTTTTCTTTTATGAGCTCAATTTCATTGCCGCAAAAGATGTTGCCACCTCCATTGCATCCTCTACGTGTGATATGTCTGTTCCCTGAAATTGCATCCAAAAGAAATTACTTTATATTGCATAAATTGGAGGCAAACTCAAATATAAAACAGGTTGAGTAACTTCCAATTAAGAAACTAACTCAAAGCATACATTCTTGGACACTGTTCCACAACCAAAACTAAGGGTTACGCAACAGAGAACACAACTGAGATAACTAAGTTCTTCCATAATGCTAATCAATGCTTCAGCTTGTTGATAAATAGTTGAGATTGATTTAAAATCAATGATTAATCAGTGCTTCATCCAAAGATTCTAATGCACCATAAATTTACCTATGTGCCATAATAGGTGGATTAGTAACAATGGAAGAACTGCTAACCTGGCCTTGAGCAAGACCACCTTTTCCTTCTCCACCCTTTCCTTTTAGAGGCTTTAAAGTTGCCACCAACCACTCCAACACCTTCAATTGCTTACATTTATCTCCTCTCTCTGGTACCCCAGCACAGATCAAAGCCTTGTTAGCAGTTTCATCTGTGCTGAAAACCATGGCTGCAATCCCCTGTCATCCACATACCATACTAGTCATGCAAACTTCACACAGTATTCTGCAAAAAATTAGCATCAAGTTCATATTAGCTAAAAGACCAGAAGCTGCTAACAACCTTCTGCTCCATGACTCTAACAACTGCTTCGCGGATTGCGGTAGTGTCCGAACCGACATTGACACGGGATATACAGAAAGCCTTTCCATCAGAAGCGGCAACTTCCGCTGTCTCAATTGCAACCTGGACAGCTTTCTGTATATTCTCTTCAGCAATCTTCCTTTTCGCTTTTATCACTTGATTCTAGTAACATAGAGCAATTTAGAACTAACTTCACCAAGAGAAACATATGCAGTGGGGTATCAATAGCAATGAAATTGGGTAATTTCATGATAGGCATAGATGAATACCTGAAGCACAGATATTTTGGCCTTAAGATCAGTTTTCTTGGCTGATGGAATAGTGGCCGACTCCACGCGACCATTCAGATAAGTTACTTTCTGTGAAGAAGAAAGGGAAGTCAGAAAGCATAATCTTCTTAATTAATCTGTGGAGCAGAATTTAACATATAACAATTCCTTTATGGTTTTTAAGAAAAATTCCCTAAACTAGGAAGGAAGAAAATTTCCTTCATTTGAGAAGCCATTCCCAGAAATTAATTTAGCTAAGGAACTCATTCAACTCCATTACATGAAATACTAAAAGAACAATCCACAAAAATATTACACCATATCACAAGATGAAATATCCTCTACTTTAAATATTCAGTTGCCCATGATGAGCATGGGAAAACTATAAACAAGGAACACTTGGACAGAATGAACCGTTTTTGTCAGATTACCTTTTCTTTCCAAGAATTTAACAGAAGTTGTTTCATTTCATTGGTAAGGGTCATTATAAAAGTAGCCATTATGAAACAAGATCACAGATATAGTACTTCATTGAAACACCATCTTCTATTTTTTCCTCATGGGTGTTCGCTACTTATCCAGAAGGGTTGTCCCACCACATGTCATGGTATAGGTTTATTAGATTATCTGAATTGCACCTTGGTGCTCCTTGGTGCGGGCAGGCAATTGAGTACTTGGGTAGTAGTTGTTTGCCTGCCTCATGGCATTCTTGAGAGAATCTTTAAAGAGAACTACATTACACTGATTTTCCAGGTTAAACTAATTCTCTTACGAACGATACATGGCTCGTACATCCCAGTTTTTTCAAACAAGTGATGGAATATGTATTAAGGCATGTAAGCGCGCGTGATATCCATTCTGGATATCAATTGCTAGAAGCATGTTCTTGACATATCAATGTTAAAATGGTTGAAGTGAAAGGTGTTGGGTGGACATTGATGCAATGGCTGGCATAGAGGAATGTATATAGACTGGCCCAATGAAGTAGAAAGACCGAAATAACTGGAAAATATCGCGAAATACTGGCATGGCTAACAAGTGGTTAATGCAAGTTAAAAAAGTGAGGAAAGTAAGTAAAGGGGACCAACCAAAAATTAAATAAAAGATCTGAAACTAGATTGAGCAGGGAGGCAACTTGATTGAGCAGGAAGGCAATTTGGTTCCAGGCACAGCGCTCACTTGAAGAAAGAAAAATGTAACTAAAAGCCAATGACATATATTAATGAATTAAACCCGAGGAAGTAATAAGCAGTTCAGTTATTCAAATATTAATTTGCACAAATTGACCGTGTATCTGAACTAGGTAAAAAGTAATAAGGATAACAGTCGACAACCTGTGCTAGTAAGCTTCCGTCTGTTTTTGATGCCTCGTTTACATCCTGCTCAAGTGACAATGCTAGT
Organism: Heliamphora pulchella; assembly: GCA_032270985.1. Taxonomy (NCBI): domain Eukaryota; kingdom Viridiplantae; phylum Streptophyta; class Magnoliopsida; order Ericales; family Sarraceniaceae; genus Heliamphora; species Heliamphora pulchella. The sequence continues at coordinate 7,265,076 of JAULJZ010000018.1, read as the reverse complement.
TCTATGGCCCTAAAAGCACAATCTGTTGTGACAGCAGTTACTCTACGAATCCCTTTAGCAATTCCCTCCTCAGATAAAAGAGCAAATGCCTTTGCCTCTCGTGTATTTGATATATGGGTTCCTAGATATATCAACATGGTTAACCTCAGGATTGAATTGAAAGACTCCAGTACGAGGCACAGGGAATTAAACGGAGAAAGCTACCTCCACAAAGCTCTGCGGAAATTGATAGCCACTCTTCATTTTCTGGATCGGCAAGAAGAACCTCCACATCTCGACCAATTGACACAACCCTAACTGGGTCAGGATAGACCTATATCAAAAAAAAAAAAGAAAGAAAGAAAGAAAGAAATAACCTATGGAAGGAGGTTGTTAAACAAAGTACAGTCCAACAATTTGATCATATGTCCAAATGAACTCCAAAAGACGATGACAGAATGAAATAGCTTACTTCTCCAAATACAGCTCGTAAACCATTTATACGCTTAGCATCGGTCAGATTGGCCTCCTTTGCATATACCTCCAGTTCAGCTTTGATTTGTTCATTAACAATGGACTCGATTTTTCTCAACTCATCAGGTTTCACAGGCTTGCCTGCTCAAATTTAAGTTGCAGTCACAAATGAAGTATGAAATATCACTGACAACAAGCATAAAACTTACCATGAGAAAAATCATATCTTAATTTCTCAGGAAGAACAATGGATCCCTTCTGGTCAACATGGTTTCCAAGTACTTCCTGCACTCATGTTTGATGTTACAAAGCATTAAGAGAACCAAGGAAAACCAATTAACAAAGCATCAGCAATAGAAGCTTAGAACGATATAATTTCGGAAATTACCCTGAGTGCAAAATTCAACATGTGTGTACAGGTATGGTTAGGAGCAATGAGCTTACGTCTATCATAGTCAACCTGCTTGGGTCATTAAATTACAGCTTTAGTTACAAAAAACACAAAGCAGAATTGTACCCATGCATCCATACAAGGACAGATGATAAAAAGAAGTTACCTTGCAAATCACTCTATCACCCACGGAGAACTTGCCTGTTTCCCGAGTAAAAGAACCAATATGAACAACAAAACCTCCATAAACTTGTACGTCACAAACTTGAAATGATCCAAATGGGCCTTGAAGAGATCCGGTGTCAAATATCTATGACCCCAAAGAAGTATGTAAGATGCAAAGATTCCTATTCTAACAAAAAAAATGTGTACAACATACATGACTACAAATTATCAAATATATAGAACACTACACTCATTGTTTTGATATGAAGGTGTATCATGATTCGTAATGTGCATTTCAAAATGTAAATCACTAGGGTGTTACCATTTTCTGGCAACATAGGGATAGACACTGAAACGCTCCGTGTAAGCAAACGAATTTTTTAGAAAAGTAGTGTGTTTTTGCGTGTCTAAGCAAGGAATACATGGGTCACCCAAGTGTTTGAAGCATGTCAAGTTCTAAATACATTAGAAAAATAGGACACATTGTCTGTACGACACATGAGGAACACAAACAGAGCAGCTTCTCAAAAGTGTACGCTAATTAGAGCCGGAGTCCCTTTCATAAAAAATAAAAATAAATAACTCTTTGGAGTGCTAAAACTCATTTGCACATGTTAAAAAATTGATTTTTTTAGTCATCCACTTTGATTATAATTTCTAAAAAATTTAACATTCTTGAAGACAGAAAAAAGGAATAAATATTTTCATAATGATTTAATTTTTAATAATCAAAATTTTCTCAATGCACTAACTTATCAAAAGAAAATAAAAAACTCACTGGAATAAATACACACATGACACAACTTAGGTTCTAACATGTCTAAGATGAAAAGCTTCCTCAAAACTCAAAACATTGGTGAGAAAAGCTTATTTGTGAAAGCAAACAAATTATTTAGCACAGAGCAATCATACCTGACCACCTTGCTCAGCATAGAAACTTGTAGTTTCCAGAATAACACCAACTTCCTCCGGACCAATAGCACTTTCCAAGAACTCCCTTCCCGTATAAATAGCCTTTACCACACTTACATGATCCTGAAATTAAAGTTGCAGGAATAAAACATCTATAGGCAATAGAATCCAACAAAACTAATTATGAGGTTAACAATGAAAGAACACAAGCACACGTATATGTACGTTCACAAACACACACAAGACTTCCCCACAACAATTATTCTCCTTGATAACTTCAAGAAATAAGAGTTCATGCAGATAAAACTTAAAGGCCTCTTAAGAGACATCAATATTTCCTAACAAATGCTTCACAGATGAAATGAAAGAGGAGGTATATTGACACTAATGATAATTATGTCAATAGACACCTGTACATCTAACTATGACAAGTGATACTCGTAAAATTGGTCATATATGCTAACCTGAAACCACGTAAATTTGAAGCTGTCGTTTGTTGCAACAATTCCTCTTTTGTGTAATGCTGAGGTCGCATCAGCATCCATGACAATCGTACCACTAGCTTGCTGCCAAGCAAATATTTCAGCACATACAATAGAATTAGCATAGCCCAACATATTACTTATTTACTTTACATCATTATGTGTTTACTAATGTATTTTCTTCTTGCAGATACTTCTCTTCTTATTTTCATTTCTTTTTCCCATTTTCCCATTTTCCCAAATACAACTAGCCAGATGCAAGGATAAAAATTTCATTTCGTTGTGTTGTTTCGATTAGTATCAAAATGGAAACATTTCAAAACGTTTAGAGAATGTTTTGCTAACATTTCGAGAACTTTTCAAATGTGACAAAATTATAAATGTTTGGAAATGTATATTGAAACCTATGTATCAAAGACTAATAATTGATCAGTTAAACAAATAAAGATTTACGTAGTTATTCACATAAGAGAGCAAGTCTAAAAGAACAAAAATCAGCTTTTTATGAATTAATATTTTTATGTATAATTAAATATTTAATTTTATTAAATACAAGTATAAATGTATCAAAAAAAGTGTAAGATCCCAACAAAATATTATTTTTAATACTAATTGTGAGTATCTAATTGACCCAGTCTCCAGGCAACCAAGCAAGCGCCGTCAGGCCAATCTCCAGGCCTTTTGGCCAATCTCTGAGAAAATAGGCATCAGGCCAACCTCCTCCTCCGCTCCAAGCAAGTGGGCCGGACCGTGGCCCACACTATCCCCAATATCAACCTGGTCTTAGGCTAGGAGTAGGGCTTAGGCACCTTTTCACTTGGGAACAAAAGAAGCACTTTGTTTGGAGGGTAGAGCTCTAGGGTTTGTCAAAGGAGTGGCCTCGAAACAACTTCATCTAACCGGTCATAGAGAGAGTGGCACCCGATCAAGACGCAGAGCTCCCACGGACTTAGGGGCTGGCATCTAACCGACCAAACTTGCAAACGGTATAATATGTCGTATGATACTCCCTCAGCATATCATACGGACCATCAAAACCAGAAAGGCATATCCGTAGAACCAATGGCGGATGGGGCACTCATCGTCCTTAGTGATCTTGAAGATACGGGTGTCCCCTCCACATCGCGTATAAATGAGTACACTTCAGTCCTCCATAACACATCATCTTCAACCCTACTATCTCTCAACAAGATACAACCTCTCCATACCTCCAGTTACTCTCCACTGTCACCCTCTCTCTCTCTCTCTCTCTCTCTAAAGTTGCCCTAAGCTCTCACCTCCTCCACCTCCAGCATCCTCGAGCCACCGTGGTGCACTCCATCTTTCCAGATTTCACAACTCCGATCCACGCCAGAACCCTACGCCTACACTAATAATATTACTTTTAATAAACTAAAACACTATCATCTATAATTTTCTAATATTAATGAAAATTTTAAATTCATTTTAAGAAAACTTGTTTAGGTATAGTGCACATTGTTTTGCTATATTTCAAAGGGAACACTAGAATTTTCAACTAATGCTTCGTTTCGATCGCTTAGGAAATGAAAATGTTTCAAACGTTTCAATGGAAACAAATAAAAATTTTGTTCCTTGGCCAGATGATAAAACAACAAATGCTTCCAATTATGATTGGCAAAAAAATAAAAAAAAGAAACAAAAAGGAAAAACATTCTACCTTGGTTTGAGCATTCCTTGATCTTTCCCTAGCTTCATTCATAGCAATGTCAAAACCCTCAATGTCAACAACCAAGCCTCTTTCTTCTGCCATCAACTGGTAGAGACAAAGTCATCAGGAGCCAATTCATACGGGATAATAAGAAACTCAAAGATTACACCTGATAGAACTCCCTGCACCTGAGTCAGATCTAATGGAAATCCGTACGTGTCCCACAAGATAAAAGCATCCTGCAATCAAAACAGATTAACAGTTTATTTGTAATATTATATTTTCATCATTAAACATGCTAAAAGGACAAATATGCAGCAACTGTCAATGTGCAGAAGGTGCAAAGCAAGGCCTTCTGTCCATTACAGAAATAGCAATGGCTTCAAGAAGTAGTTCATAAACATACCTCATTTGGTTTCTTAAATGAGACTATAAAAGAGGATTAGATTACGGGGGGGAAGTCAGAATACGGCATTATGCAAAAAGAATTTACTGTTATTAACAGAGGGAAACTAAGTGATCTTCCTGACATGGACAAATACTCTTATCCATAAATAAACGAAAACTACAGCAAAATATATCTTAGTGAAATTTTTACCTCAGCTTTGCATGGCACGAACATTTTGGCCCAATGTTGGGACTTATAGAGGGGCAGAATTATCAAATAGCTAGTTTATAACCCAAAATAGGCCATGAAAAGGGGTGAAAACAACAAATTCCAATAAAATTGAGGCTTGTGTTAAGATGCTTTAACTTATCATTCTTACCTGTCAGACCAGTTTTGCAATAACAAGAGTGCATATATTATTTCACTGCAAGGCCAGTTTCAATATTTCTGCTTGTGACGTTTAAAAGATATGCTACATAGTGTGTACAAAGCAGAGGACAAGTGTATAGCACGAAAGAAATCAATCCAAGTATGTACTTGCCTGCCCGCTTAATATCTTCCCTTGAACGTCTTGAGCAGCCCGCTTGAATTTCTCTATTCCCTGATGACATGTGAACAGCCATCCAGTTTGTCAAATAAGTAATGCTATATAATTATAACTTTAAAACTTGTAGAACAAAGAATCTCCAGTGCAGCTGAAAAATGAACAAGCAACCAGGGAATGGAGAAAGAATGTGAAATCTTTCACATCAAGTTCAAGAGTGATCCAATCAAGTGAACAATTCTGCACAGAGAAATCTCTCTTTTTTTATTTTGATGAGTTTGCCGACAGAATATGAAAAACAGAATTAAACAAAAGTGCTCATCAATGCCTCAATAAAAACAACTCAAGCATCTATAGGCATGTTTGCATATTTTGCCAGACATATAAGAAGGACAAGGCTTTGATCAGCAGCCAAACACATACGCCACCTTTCTCAGTAAACAGACATTTTGTCCCATCACGTGTTCTCATTGAAGTCTTTCTGATCAGCAGCCAAACACATGCGCCACCTTTCTTGGTAAACATTATTTCGTCCCATCACGTGTTCTCATTTAAGTCTTTGTTCCACTATCATTTTGTCCATACAATCCCATCTTGTTTTCTCAGTTACATACTTGGAAAAGGCACCAAGCACACAATTGCACGGCCGTTAATGAAAAATGATAATGGTTGGGATACCAAACATGTACAGAGACACATTGCGCTTCAATTCAGCTTGATACCAGATCTCAATTTCCTCAGGAAGCAGTAATAGCTACATAAGATAGTATAGCGCAGTTTTAACGTTGGTTCGTTTATTTCCATTCTTTAAAATGTTATATTTCTGCTTAAAGGGACCGTGCGCACCTGCACATTTACCATCTGACTTCAGTTCTACAAAGTTTTTGTTCCCTTTTAAGAAATGGAAAAAACAACCATTTTCTACATTTTTATCGCAGTACCCATTCCAGAATTTTGTTCATGTCATGCAGAAATTAATTTAGAACCTAAACTATTAATCAGAAATGTTCCATGAACTCAAAAATCCAAGCCAAACGTCAAACAAAGGCTTAAATGGAAGCAAACTCAACTTCATACAATGCACCACACCACCACCACTTCGGAAAACAGTGCATAGGTGTAGAACTGTAGAAATTACATATCAATATCCACAGAATAGAGATAAAAGCCTAAAACATGGTGGAGAGAGTTCAAGCTTACGTTAAGCAATGTCTTGCCAAAACTTGCTTCCTCTCCAGCAATAACCTCTCTGATATGTACTTCATGTTGTCTAAGCTCTGGGAACACGTCACCCATCACTTGTGCCACCACTTTTACAAGCCTGATATCCACACAATTATTAAGCGAACTTTATGAGAGAAGATATACAGCAACTAGAAATAACATATGTATACTTATAGATACTAGTATATAGGAAATAAAAATAATATATTTAAACTAAATCATACAATGGCCCATAGAAAATAAAACTACAATCAAAATATAATAAGAAAACTATATGTGATACGAATACAGTGAATAAACACAAAAAGTTCAATCAAGTATTTAATTCCTACCCATTGAAGAATCCAGGTTGAGCTTGTAGGACTTCAGTTCCATAACGTACTGCTCGACGAAGAATTCGCCTTAGGACATATTCACGCCCCTCGTTGCCTGCACGGCAGATGAGACAATCATTAGTTCAGCTTCAAACAGATTCAGAAAGAAAATTAACAAGAATCATGAAAAAGTATATCTGTAAATAAATAAACACGGTACTCTAATAATATTTTTGACAAAAAAAAATAAAATATACCTTATGCCAAATCATTTGTCCATATTTGAAAATCCAAATAAGGTAAGTGCAACAACAAAAGCATCAGTTTACAGAACTACTACTTCATTCACACTTACCTAGGAGGTGGCCTGACCATTTCGGGGAACTTAGCAAGATTTTTACCAGCAACCTACACATGCACCCACTCACGCACCTTGCACTTGACAAGGCTTGGACTCCCCCATAATATTGGGCCGACGGCCACTTGATAAGACCTTAGCCTATTTTAGTTGTGTGGCTAATAAATAATATACTTTTTAGACTTTATTAATAAGAATTATTTTTAAGGTTAGTGTATAATAGCATATATTAAAAAAAATGTCCTTATTGGACCTAACAAATAATATATTTTTGACTTTGTCAAGAATGAGTTATTTTTAAAGATGATATTGATAGTATATATAATACAGGACAAATTGGACGGCCTTAGGTAGTTGCCTAGTTGACGTAACATCTAGGCCACCCATAGATCCTTGATTTAAATATTACTTCAATGTAAAAATGGGTAATTTTACAAAAGAGATTAAGTTTGGTACAACAACTTTCAAAGGGAACCCAACTCCTAGACCATCTTTTCAGACCAATTCCGTCCAGATAGCCCCTTCAGCATTTAGACAGTCAACCCCAACTTTATGCCCACGGCCATCCAAATGGAGGCTACATGCATCCAGACGGCCAACACCCAAAAGTCCCCCACAAGAACTGTGAACTATTAAGCACGGACACAAACACAACGATTTTCAAAAACATCAGAACACTTGTCACGGGAGGGATTGGATAAACATATTTTTTTATTATATATTTACCCAAGGTTAATAGGAGGCATATATTTAGGGCTTTATTTTTTTTTCCAACTTCAGTGTGCATGTTTCACATAATTATTATTAGACCCTTAAAAATAATTTTTTTAAATTTCACTAGAACCCAATCTGTGTGCTATGACGTGTCCATTATTGGACACGCTATGTCCTGCATAAGAAAAGAAAAAAATTAAGGACATGCAATGGGGCGGGTTCGAGCCATGTCCGTGTCTGACATGTATCTGACACGACTACGGCACCTATTTTGGTGTGTTCATGCTTCCTAAATTGTGAAGCTCCAGCTAAATGACGGTTTTGACACCCTCAATCTGTTGTCTGCCTACTTTCGTTAAAAAATAGACTTTTGATCCAATTTGCACCACCTCACATTATTTTCATTGAATATCGGACCTTAAACCTGGACCATTGCTATTTGGAACACTCAATCTTGGGTTTTGTAACCCAAGATGTGACAACTTTGTATCAAAGCCCCAAGTTCGAATACCTAAGAGCCGTGGAACATGACTATGCCACCATTTGAGACTTTATATGAAATGGCCGTTTAACCTCTATGTGTGTTAGAATGGTTATGTGGATTGAATTCTATAGTGTTTAATATGCTCAAGTCATAAAATGTCAGATTGGTTTCCTATTCTGATACTCTCGAAATATCCGTATAGAAACCAGTTCCTTCTTTTCCTTGAAATAAAAGGTCTCTCATAAAATTAAACCACAACACCAACACATCACTTTGTAAGAAAGCGAAAAGGTTTAAAAAACTGAAAAGAAAGAAAAAGAAGAAAAAAGAAGCCATGAACAGACAAAAGTTTATTCAAATGCAAGAGCTTAACAAATAAGCTGGCTGATTGGCTTAACCACTCAGGGCATTGGGTTGGTGGCCAATGACTGGGATTATATGTTCACGAGAAAGCAAGTTTCCACATACCAAAAAACCTCAAGGGACCATGAATGAAGTGAAAAGAATATCTTGAACACAATCTAAGTAAAAACTCTAATATGAAAACAACCAGCATGCAACAGGAAGAATAGATCAGTAAAAAAAGGCTGAAACCGAAAGCAAATATTTCTTTCTGAATGATGAACTATATATGGTACCCTTGCCACCCCCTATGTTGTATGCATTAAATTATTTTTCACCATTTATTTTAAATTCTCCCTGTTCATACTTCTCTCAATTGTTTAGAGAAAATATACAAAGGAAGCACGAAGAGACTCAAAAGCTTAGTTTGGGTAATATATGTCATACATGCATACATACATACATACATGTATGTATGTATGTATGTATGTATGTTTGTATGTATGTATTCAAACATGCTAATACCCTAGCGGATTTTACCATATGTTGGCTGCAATAGAAATGTCTATGGCATAACTTAAAACAAACAAACAAACAAAACTTGGAAAGCAACGAACAAGCAAAAACAAGTTTTCGGAAACCACCATCGCATCCCCAAAAGGGAAAGAAGGAAAAAATCATACAATCAATTCAAAGTTGTCACTTTAACAAAACTACGGATAGAATTCCACAATAGAACAAAACTGCAATGAAAGGCAATCACATGAAAAAAATCAAGCAGCAAATGCCAAAAAAAAATGTCAAACTTCTGCCATATCACCTGGATAAGAACCATCAGCAATGGCAAATGAAAGAGTTCTAATATGGTCAGCAACAACCCTGTATGCCATGTCAACTTTGTCTGCATCATCTGGTCCAACTTTGCCAGAATAAGATCGAGCTCCGGTTGCCTATAAGAATATAAGTTTGAGAAACACAAGCTGTAGAATATCACAGTCCAATCAAAAATCAAGGAAATGGGCACAGTTACTTATATTGAAAAGTACAAATGTGGCCAGCACTGACAAACTTGGCCTATATCACAATGATTCTCAATACCAATTATAATTTTATCTACAGTCATGAATCATGTTTTAATTTTTCCAACTAAAATTTAATATGTACATGTTTATACTTTTAACAACCCCTCTTCTCTGTTAGTTTTTAATAAGATCTCTATAATTTGTTCCTTTCAATGTTTATTTTTCTAAAACTCTCACTTTATATATCTCTTTGCTACACTGTTCACCCCAACCCCCCCCCCCCCCCTTCTTTCTTTACTTCTCTTCAACCGCTCTTTATCACCATTGTGTTCCAACGTGCAGTCCCGCTACTCTTCGTGGTCACGCATGTTATACCTATTGTAATTCTACTTCGCGTGCATCCAAATTTATGTATTTTGTGCTATAATCAGACTCTATCAGGTGCAATAAGGGTATGTCCATCTTTGGGTTTAGTCGTCTTTCAAGCATTTCTTGCCCCTCTGGGATTTATTTTCTGGTACTACATTGCTTAGGACTACATCCATTCTTTATTTATCACTCCTATCTACCATATGGAAATACTCATATAACTTGTAGGATACAAAACTTAGGATATTTAGTATAAGCGCGCCACATAACAGAGACAGTAAATAGGTGATCTGCCACAAAACTGAAAATTTGGTCTTTGTAATGATTTTAAAGATCCCAACTAAGGGGGGAAAAGTCTAAACCACTTCAATTTCTCAAAAGGTAGTTACTCTTCTCACTCTAGCACGTGAATACTCAAAACGACAATTGAACATATTAGTTCAACCATTTACTTAAAGGCTTGCGGCAAAAGAATATCAAATAACTTCAATATGCAAGGTGTAAGAGTGTCAAAGTACTACAGCCTACGGTATTACCAAGCAAACGAAGCACTACTAACAATAACTGAATCGGTATAGTTATTTATGCCCGTCACACATCAATTGACTGGCAGCCAATATGCATCTTCAGCATGCAGTAATTAGGTGACCAGTAAGACCATCAACAGCTAGTTTTCCATAACTACCAAGGACTCCTTTAGGTCCCGTTTGGTTCCGTTTTCGGAACTCAGTTTTCGGAGAATTTTAGTTCAAAATTCCAAAAAATTCGTTTGGTAACCATTTTGGAAAAAAATTTTCAAAAAAAAAGAAAAAACTGAGTTACAAAATCGGAAATTTTTGAAAACAGCAAAAAGCTGTTTTCACTTTTTTTGACTCAAAATTTTCGTTCGTTCAACAAATATCGACGTCGTCGTCGTCGATCAACGTCGTTTCGTCGTCTTAGGCGGTCGTCGAGCATCGTCGTTCCACACAGGCGGTCGTCGAGCGTCGTCGTCGGCGTGATCTCGTCGAGCGTTGTCGTTCCACACAGGCAGTCGTCGAGCATCGTCGTCGGCGTGAGCTCGTCGTTCAAGATCGTCGAGCGTCGTCATTCCACATAGGCGGTCGTCGAGCGTCATCGTTCCACACAGGCGGTCGTCGGCGTGAGCTCGTCCTCTCAGATCGTCGAGCGTCGTCGTCATCCCCTAATCCCTCTCAGTCGTTGTCGGTGGCGTCTGCTGTCGCAGTCGGTGGCGTCAGAACACTGGTTTGGGGTTAGGGTTAGGGTTAAGGTTAGGGTTAGGATTAGGGTTTAGATTTGAGTTTCTAAAAGCAGTACACCAAATGCAATTTCTTTTTTCAAAATACTAGAAAACAATTTTCAAATTCATTTTTTAAAAACAATTTTCAAATTACAATTTTAGAAAACGCAACCAAGCGGACCCTTAATTACTCTCAACCCTAAGTTTCAGCTTTAACCACTTTCCAGGAAAACAGCATCAGCATGTATACCTGCTGAGCTTCCGCATACATCTCTCTTTTATGTCTGGTTTTGGACTTGGCTCAGCAGCTAGGAGGAATGTTTGTGCACCAAATAACTACTATATCATTGTCAAAATGAAGGACATATAATTAAGAAGATACAGTTACTAAATAAGAAAGCAAAGTACCAGAAAATACAAGACCGACCAGCACATCACTATGAGGTATGTCTTGAAGACAGGCAAACAAATATAATATTCCATTCCAAAATAGTACAAACCAAAACAAATGAGTAACAATTTTTTATTACAGAAAGATAATATCACATCATCATCTTACTTGTTGGATGGCATCGAAGATGGGTAAGAACACATCTGTATCATAATTGCTCAACTTCCTCTGGAGAATAGAAGTTAATCTTTCAAAACCCATTCCAGTATCAACGTGTTTGGCAGGAAGAGGTTTTAGTGAACCATCACCTTCCCTATTAAACTGTAACAGACATATGAAAACAGTGGTAATTTAACTGTGTTCCCAATAAACATTCTAAATTTATCACAAACCACATGTATGCACTACAAATGAGACTGTTGACACTTTCACACATTCTGAGTCCCATGAGATTAAGCATTGGCCAACCTCTGTCGTAAACAAAATGCATAGATGGGAGTATGGGAGATTGATAGGATGACACTTGCAAAGCTATACCTGAATAAACACAAGGTTCCATATTTCAATGCACGAAGGATCATCCATGTTAACCAAGGATGCAGCATCACGATTCCCAACTCTATCAAAATGTATTTCAGTGCAGGGTCCACAAGGTCCAGTATCGCCCATCTCCCAAAAATTGTCCTAAGAGTTATATTAAGAAACAAGAAATAAAACTTCTATCAAATGAATAAAGCATATGAATACAGGTGAGAGTAACCAAAAGAAGAGACAGACACACACACACACACACACACGGAGGAGAGGAGGGGGTGACACCATCCGAGAATCAAAAAGCACCATGTAGAAATTTGGTGTGTTAATCAACTATGGGATCATAGTAGTCACATGTTGATCTGACAATCGGACAGAATGTCAACAAAACCACTCACAAGGTTCGGCATCCCCACTCTCCACTGACAACCAACTATAGAAATAGCATAAATAACTTTTGCAATCTATACAAACGGTTGGTCTTCATATTGAAAGGAACAATGCTTCTTCTAACCCAAAAACACCACATATGACAAAAGGAGACAGAAGCCAAACTTTCAAATGCTTCCCCTACTACCATTCTACCAAGAACCACCCATGAAGCATCTCTCCCATCCATACAAGTGAAACCCATGGCATCCCAAACATCACTAAGATCCAGTTCCACAACTCTATGACGAAATGGCATTGAATGAGAATAAGAAACCGGTTTCCATCTACCTTTCATAGACAACACCAATTGACAAAGCTACACCTTTCCTAGAAAGATAACAATATATGAGATTTTTTAGTGCACCATAATCCAAACAAAAAAGGCCACCTTAAGGAAACCCCACCGCCCCATTTTTTTTCCAAGCGCAAAATTAGATACTGAATAGGTGATCTGCCACAAAACTACAACAGCATCTTCTTCGGTATTAAAATTATAGATAAACAGGGAAGACTCTCTCCAACCTTTCTTCCCCATACCACCATATAGCTAATGCCCTCCCGACATCCTCAGCCATGTGATGTAAACATCTTAGGAGACATCCACTCACCCCATGAAGTGTCATACTTAATAACATCACCCTCCAAAATTTATCCTCTTGCAACCAAACCTCATAAACTATTCCCTAGGAAAGCTTTATTAGAGATCTCCAGCTATCTAATCCCTAATCCCCCTTCTCTAAATGGAGGGAAAACAGTA
>JAULJZ010000018.1:7230131-7248916 GCA_032270985.1 Heliamphora pulchella | reverse complement strand
AAATATAAAACTAATAAACTTATATTGTTATAAATAATAAATTAACTTATTAATTTATTATGAAATTTGACTAATAATTTAATAATAAACTAATATAACAACAACTAACAACTAAGAAAAATTTAAACTTATATTATATAAGTTACAACAACAATTTAAATAATAAGAATAAAACTAAAAGCACGACCGGCCCGCCCAAAAGCCCGGCCCGAGCCCTATACCCTTGGGGCCTGGGCCTACCCCTTGGAAAAAAGCTCGGCCCAGCCCGGCCAAACAAAACACAACGGAGAAGCCGCCCAATCTGGCTGGATTTGCAAGTGGAAGACTTGGGGTTGAGTGTAAACCTTCCAAATGAGGTGTAATCAAATAGTTGGATGTGTAACACCTTGTATAAGTGGGTGAAAGAATTTTGTTGTCCTTTACAAGCAGCCTAAAGAAGACTTAGTTGAGTTTCAACAAAATGAAAGGAGTTTAGTTCAAGTTCCTCACTAATGCAACGTTCAAATACCACCAAATGAAGAATGAAAGTCTTACTAGGTGATATAACTAGATGTACATAATTCTTGAAAGATATGGCCTGAGTGCTAGAGTGGCGTGTCATGTTGAACACCGACACTCTTTGGACGCTCCTAACACTTTTTAAACGTGTTTTATTTACAAAGATAAATTTATAATATTAGATGCCTTTCCGCCACTTCACGAATATTTTGACAACATTGCTTGAATCCCTCCAAACACATTTATGTGATGAATCTTTTAATAGTAACAATTTTTTAAATTTTTTAAAACGCAACTTATACACGTTAAATATGTTTTGAAATGTTTATAAAATAAAACATATGATTTTTAATATAATAGTGGTATGTTAAATATTTTTTATTAACTCTGAATATATTATTCATATATTTGACATATACTAAACATATAAAAATATAAATTTTTAACGTGTCGTGTTCCGCATTTTTTGAAAATCTTCTTGCCGTGTCTCGTGTATGTGGCCATGCCATTTAGCTTTTGACTTTCCAAGGGAAAATGGTAAATTTTCCCATCCAACATACAACTAAAAAGGGAAAAACAATAATTTCACATCCTACAATAGATTAAAAGGAGAAAAAAATACCAAGCCATTATTACCTTATTAATCTTCTTCTCCCCTTATTCTTGTATACTTCTATACTTCTTTCTTTTCACTTGTTGATGCTACATCCAGAGTGGAGATATGGAGAGGTTGTGAGGGGTAGAGGGCTCATAGTTTAAGCACTTTTCTTCCCCTCCAAAATCAACAAGAATTGGAGGGAGAGTGAAGTGATTGTTATTATAGATACTTGTAATATTAATTATGCTCCTAAGTTTATGAGAAGATGAGTATAGATTTTTTTTATTTAAAAAAAAAAACTTTTCCTAGTTGGTTATTGTACTTTCCCTCCCTTTAAATTATTGTCTAACCAAAATAGACAATGGATACCTCCCCTCCCTTGCCTTCCTTTTATAAGCTACACATCTCTTCACTAACATTCCTATTTATCCAAAAATCTGGAGCATAAGAGTCAAAGTGGAATACTTATTTCAAAGCAATCATTCAAAAGTATTCTAAGTGTAGGGAGTGACACCGAATACTACTAGTACCTTAACCAAAGTGCTTCACTGACAAAAGATATTAGCCATTCCCCCTCCCTCTGGGCAGCCAATGAGGGGTGAGAAGAAAGAAAGAAATAGCAAAATATAATACTTGTGGTAAAGTCATTTGATAATTAGAAGTTACCAAATTGGGGAACGATGAGACTTTTAATCAGGAAAACTAAGCCTCCAAATACATTTAAATGAGGCAAATCGAAGGAAAGAGGCAGGACCACTATCAAGGAAACTTGAAAAATGTTGCCTTAAACTCTAGTGCCTTTTATTGCCCATTATATCTGGATGTAATTAAGCATCTTGGAAAATGAAAACTAGTAATTAAGCATCTTGGAAAATGAAAACTAAGTTTTGAGGAAGTTAGTGCTCTTATGCAACCAGCTTTATAAACACCATATGGAACTACGACCCCTATTGGAATTAAGACATGCAGTAGATCCTGACAATATAAAGACAAATAAGGGAAGTGCAGAATAAGTTACTGCTTTACATTGTAATTACAGTAATGGAATGGGGTAATTGAAGAGCATTAGAAGTGTAATAATGGTAATGGAATGGGGTCATTGAAGAGCATTAGACTTTCACTTAGTCCTAAAGTGGATTAAAGGATAACGATAATTAAAGCTATAACGCGTTAGCTTAATAAACATTGTTGGCACATTTTCCTAATAGCTTAACCTTTTGGCACTTTGGGGCAATAGGTGGTCTAACATAACTGATACCCATAGTATGAAAACCGGCGAAATCAAAGTTCATTAGTTGTTTTAAGGTTACACTGTAAGAAAGATGAAGTTGATTAAAGAAGATAATATTAGTAACCCAAAGCGATTTCCATTGCCTACCTGACCTTGTGGATCACCTGAGAGATTAGACCACAGTTTTGCAATCGTCCATGCCCAGGGTCACTTAAAGGCATTCCAACATCTGTTTTTAGTCCCAAGTCATTATCATAATCCCTTGAGCGGTATAGATCTGGATCGAGTGTCTCACAGTACAAGTCTAACAGGGTAATTTTATGACCTTTTCCAGCTTCGTACAGGCACTGCAACAAAGTTAATCTGTCAAGAAAAGGAGATGGTGATCGATAGCACACGTTTATCAATCTAACTCAAATGCTGGTCGCTCCAAACACAACTTCACCCAGGAGACGGTGGTGGGTGCAATAAAAGTAAAATTTTAACCAACACTGAATGTCAATAATAACCAAGTGCAGTAGCATCTTGAAGTTCTAGAACATATTATGGAGTGCAGATCATTAAAAAGAAAATATAAAAAAAAATGACTCTTAACTCCAACCAAAAATGTAAAAAATATGAAGTCGTTAAATATAAATACACATTAATTGGAAAAAATGCTGCACTCAAGTAAGCGAGTCCAATTGGTAAAAGACAAATAAAATATGATGACAAGGATTTCTTTTTTTTTTTTGGGGGTGGGGGGTTGGAATAAACGCTGACAAGGACTGTTAAATCCGCCTTTTCTTCCTGTTGAAAGATGTCTACACAAATGCTCACGTCAACAAGCAAACAAAGCACATTGCGGTCACTTCTTTTAAAATGACCAAATTAATAGACAAAAGTTGAGATACAGTTTCCTCGAGTTGATTTGTTGGCATATAAAAAAGATGAAAACCCCAGATTCCAACCTCCATCAAAAAGATGCGGCCTTCATCTTGATTAAATAATACTTTTCAAAATTTTATTGATTGAAACTTTTTCAACTCATAAGATAGAAAACAAAATTCCATTTGCACAATAAAATTCTACCGTTCTAAATTTAGTTGCCTAAATAGCATTCACGGCTCTTAGCTTTCTCCTTACCTTATTTCTACAACTCCAAATACACAATGACATTGTTTCTGCATTAGTAACGCAAAATGATATATTTTTCTTTCCGCCATGTAAAACAATTGTATATGAAACAAAATGTCCTGTTAAGTACATTGGTGGACTTCAGGAGATAATGAGTATAAATTCAGAGCGAGTTTTTGTCCTTCCTCCCCTCTAATCTCTCACATCTTTTTGGACAGCTAAAAGTCTCTTAAATGTTTTTATACTAATCTTTCAGAAGTGTCAGAACAGTAGTTGGACAAGAGTTGTCACTTAATTCGTCACATAAACATCCATGGTGCAGCAATCAGGACCCTCGTTCTCCCCGGACAATGGTAGGGCCATGCAGTGGGAACAAACACCCCCACCAACAAATTACAACAATAGTACTAAACTAGGCAACAAAGGAATTAGGTATGCAACCAAAGATTGCATCTATGTAAGCAACCCTTAGCACACCACATCTTAAAGTAAAATGATGCATACCACATTTCTATCCCCGGTTCATATAATGATTTACCCAGATAACATTGGTTCTCAGTGTCTACACACGGCATGAAATGGAATAAAAACTCTTTCTTTGTGAAAAGGGAAAGAAGGGAAAGATTTGTGAGGAACAAAACCAATGGATAAAAATTTATAAAGAATCAGCACTATATATATGACAGAAAAAGAAAAAGAGAAAAAAAAAAACAAGCTGAAACAGAAATTGTATAAGATGAAAAGCAGTCATACACGCACTGCGAACACAACAGGTACTTTGAGTGACAGGGAAACTATTTGATCTAAGCAACAAGTTCACACTTTTCAAGCCGACTTCGAAGAGCCCACAATGGGGGTTAGTGATCAGCGTTAGCCTCATTCTCAATGCACCAGCACTTCACAAATATGGTTTCAGAGCTTCATTTCATGGCCTTAGATTTTCCAAGCCAACCATACAACCTTGGATGCTTGACCCTTGCCTCGTAACACCTAAGTAAGCCTAATTTTACTTGATAGCACAGAGCTTGAGGAGAAAAAAAAAAAAGTGCACAAGAGAGCAGTTGGGAGAATGGAACTTAATTAGACATCACAACTTGCTTGGATTGGTTTGTACAAAAGAAGCTTTCTCCTATTCCTAGCCCTTCATTGCTCGTAAGTAGATTCTAGAATATATATGTGTCATCACTCTAATGATGTGTAGAGGTTTCCTAGAACTTCCTCCACCTCCTTACTTAGAACACTCCAGAATACGGATGTGGGAGTTTCTTAGGTCCTTCAGACATCAACTTCCATGAAACTTTCTAGAATACAGGAGATGATCTTCATATGTTGAGTGTTTTCCCTACAAGTCCAAGGTCCTCTGAAATCTTCCATACCAAGTCTTCTGGCTCAAGTGAAGGACGGTGGATCAAGGGTTTAATGAAATGCTCATATTTTGACATTCAGCTAAGAATATCATACCTAAAATAACATCAACAGCTACTTTTTGAGTGATGGAGAAGCTATTTGATGGAAGGCAGTCTGATTCTGGTGCTACCGTCCTAGCCAAAATTGAAATTGTTTTTAAAGAAGTGGAATACAGAAGAGTTAAGGAACATATGAGAGTTGGACAAGTCGGAGAGTAACAGGAACTTATCATAAGGGAATTTTCTAATTTCTATGTAAAAACAACAAATTTGGGAGGATTGCAAAACTTGAAGAGATTAGTTGGAGACAAAAAATCTAAGCAACTTTGGCCCAAGGAAGGGGATAGAATACCAGCCTTTCCATAAGATGTCAAATGCTTGCAGGCATTGTAATCTTATTAGGAATATACAAATAAGGGATGAGGTGTTTACCACAAAGGAGGAAATTAAAAATGGTATATGTATAACAGTATAAGGGGCTTCTATGAGAGGCTCTATTCAGATTTGATAGATTAGCGGCCAAGATTAGATGGTATAAACATCAACCTCATTTCTATTGAGGAGAGGGAAAGGCTAGAATGCCCCGTTTAAGAGGATGGAGTCATGTCTGCCTTGAGATTGCAAAGGGATAAGACACAAAGTCCAGATGGAATAACTCTTACCTGGATATAATTAGAGAGGAAATTATAAGGTTGTTTTCTTTTACGTTATTTGCTATGTTACCTATGGGTATTTTCGTAGTTGGTACCACCTTTTATATAAATAATAAATGTGAGGAAGAGGCCCTAATTTTCTCTCCTCTATTACTTGGGCATAATATATGTTTGCTTTTTGTTGCCTTATCTTTGCTTCCGATCAAATGGGAAAGTGCAATCAGAAGACATTTAAAGGTTTGGAAGATCATATTTTTAGATTGCAAAGTAATATTTTCTCTTTTGTATTGTTGGTCCTCAACGTCTCACGTAACTTTAACCCTTTGATGTAGACCAAGGAAGGGGAATAAGAGTAGAAAACACACAATGGATCACGGCCCTATCTCGCAAATACTTTCAACCTTATTAATTCAAATCTACTGGTTACATTGCAAACCATTTCACCTGTATGTCGAACCCTAATGAGCAAGAAAATATTAA
This sequence comes from Heliamphora pulchella, assembly GCA_032270985.1. Taxonomy (NCBI): domain Eukaryota; kingdom Viridiplantae; phylum Streptophyta; class Magnoliopsida; order Ericales; family Sarraceniaceae; genus Heliamphora; species Heliamphora pulchella. The sequence continues at coordinate 7,242,934 of JAULJZ010000018.1, read as the reverse complement.
AATAACCTAAACATATATATATATATATAAATAACTCCTACTCAATTAAAAGTAACTACACAATTATTGGATCAAAAAGGTTTCTTCACTTGTGTTGGGCGTGTATGCTTCACTCGGGGTTTGCAAAGTGAATAGCACCTTTCTAGCCAGTATCAATTCTCCTCCGTTGAAAAGATCTTGACTCCAGTGAGCTAGGAACAAAACCAAGAATATAATCTCAAATAGAAACTTGCCGAAGCAACAAAGAATTCTTCTTCAATTTCATGGTACATGAACCAGTCACACAAGTCAAGGTGTAATTTGTCTTGCATCAATGTAAGAATAAGTGTTAGCACGCCCAACAAGCTCAACATTACAATCTCATATCCATGTCCAATCTAAGAGAATATAGCAGGCCATTTCAGAGGTAGAACATCACATATTGCCGTCTCTTTGAGCTTGTCAATGGTGAATGTCAAAATACACTGCTTTTCAAATTTCAGGTTTGTGTTAGTGATACATGACAAATGATAAGACTCACGGAACATGGTTTAATTTTCAAACTCAGTTTCTTTACAGCTTTTACTGGCACGACATTATTACAACTTCCAGTATCAATCACCAAAAAAAATTGCTATTTACACCTCGCCCTTGTATGGAAAATCCATCCACACTACAGCTTCTCAAATTCCTTCCAGCCTCCAAGTAGCAAATAAAGGATGAACGATGCCAATCACATCATCTACAAATTCCTCATCAAATTCGGAATCAAGGGAGTCAACAATGCAGATATCAAGTTTTGACCTGGAAATTCTTTTGCATCTACATTGTCTTCATTTTCAATCACAACAAGCTTAATGGTCATATTAATTTTAGGAAAATGGAAGTCCAAATCGTGATATCTAAACCTCAACAATTAAAACACTATTACACAGTATTAGTTCCATATAAAGTGAGGGAAGGAGTAAAAGTATCAAGAAGAGGACACTATGGAAGCTTGCTACAAATGGGATTCACAAAAAGCTTTGACTCCTTTTAAGGGATTCCATAAAGGGCATACTGGAACCTTCTTCTTTACATTCTCCCATTTTAAGGGCTACTTGGATAGCATTTATCTTTTTGTACTTACCAGCGGCTAACCCACAAGGGTTTTGCAGATTTAAACTTGGACAATACACATATATCATTAAGTCTTCATTTCATGGAAACTAGGATTTAGTAACCAAATTATACGGAAAATTGATGTACTCTTCAACTATCGTACTTCCGAATATGGGTATATATTGTATATGAACTCATTGCATGTAACTCAACAAAAGAAAGTAATGGTTAATTGCAATTTTCATATCTTTCCATGTACGAATAGAGTTATACTTAGTCCACCAAATTCTAATTGTACCTTTCAACTTTGCATCAGCAAACAATAATTTCCTGTAACACTTTCTAAGTTGTCCTCATTAAAATTTGGAACTTCTACATTGCTAACCATGGTTGTGACTGGGAAGAAAGGTTTTTTCTGCTGGAACTGATATGTTTTTGTGCTACTAGGTGAAGGGGTCTAATTTGTTGATTGGTGTTTGCCTGCTTGGCCTCGATGGATTTGAGTGCGTTGGAACTGGGATGAAGTATAAGTTGGTTAGGTAAGTTTGGGTCAAGTTATCTCAAGTGTGCGAGACAAATTATGGGTCGAGTCTAGAATTATGGGTTACATTTGTGAGCTAAATTTATGGATTTTGGGTCCAAAAGAAACGGTGATTTTTCGAAACATCTCGGATCGACTAGGCTTGTGGCCAGTAGGCAAAGATCAAAACTTTGTTTCAGTGTATTGTTTCAATTAGTATAGAAACAAAAAAACATTTGGAAATGTTTCGAAACCGTTTCAAGAACATTTCAAATGCGATAAAATTAGAAATGTTTGGAAACATACGGCGAAATCTATGTATTAAATACTAATAATTGATTAGTTACACACAGAGATTTACATAACTATTCACATCAATAAACAAGTATAAAATCAAAGAAAGAATAATGTTTCCATTATTTTATGTATAATTAAATACTTATTTTTATTAAATGCTAGTGGAAATGGTTTTGACAAAAATGAAAAATCCCAAAAATTAGTTGTCAAATCGAAAATCGAATCGTGAATCGAAATTAACTTTTCTCAAATCATGAATCGTAACGAATCGTGAATTGTAAAGATTCGGTTATAATTTCTCAAATGCATCAAAAATATATCTAAAATAGTTAGATATTATAATTGTATTATAAATATGAAAAAGTTTAGTCATAAATCAATAAAGAACTTTTTTTGAATGATGAGATTACAGTGTAATAGGTAAGACGCTTGCATCTAACGCAAGAGATGTGGGTTTGAGTTTTTTCGTAATCAATAATCCTATATTACATTATTAATTATGTTATGATTTATAACAATTTGTATACACATTTTTAGATTTTGAGGCATCCAACCCAAAATCAATTAGCAATGGGTGGAGAGATCTCTAAATTATATGAATTAAACTTGAATGGCTTAAACAAGTGATATGGGATGTCTCTAATCCTCCCCCGCACGTGTCACTCAGTTGCATGTGAAAATGATATAAAAATGAACGAAATAAATGAAATAGACACTGGATAAAAATTTAACTCGTGAAACCACCCCACACAACTTTGATACTAATCATACCATGTTGGAATTTACAGCCATTCAATCCAAAACTAATTACTATTTGGTAGAGAGGCATCTAGAGTATATAAATAAGATTGGGTAGTTTAGAAAAGTGACGTGGGACAAGTCTCTATAATGTAAAATTATAAGTTAGAATAAACAAGAATCGAGACTTACTTGGTGTTGAATTGATTCCTTAATATATCGAATCGAATCATATCGGATCGTGTGATACATATCGTGAATCGTATTATTCTTGCTTTCACTGATTCATCCCACTGATACAAATCGATTACTAGATGCATCGAACCAAATCGTACGATATATCGTGAATCGTACGATTCTGATAACAGTTCACGAAATGTTAAAAACCAAAGTAATACTAGCAATATCAAAATAAAGTAAAATTCAACCATGTATAATTTTCTAAAAGAAATATAAAAATCCTTACAAAAAAATATAATTTCATTTCAATAAACTTGTTTAGGTATATGGCACAATGTTGTGGTGTATTTCGAAAGGAACACTAGAATCACATTAGAAATAGATGTTGCTGATCCCAGGCCTATTGCTCTTATTAGTGCAACCACCGGAAAAATATATAGAAAGAAACTTCTCCTCCATGGAGGAGAGTTGGTGTCATTGGGGGTGTTTAGCAAAACTTTTGCTACAAGTTTTTAGCTTCCTGCTACTAATTTTAGCAATAACCTACAATTTTCTCTAAACGCTCACAACTTCTACTATAAACAATAACTACTTTCCTTTCTATTTTAGTTTCCATCTAACACATTTAGCAAGCACTCACAACTTCTGCTACAAGCTATAATCTATAAGTTATGAGTTTCATCAATGCCAAACACCCACATTGGTTCCAACAGTGGCAACTATGAAATCTGTTGTTGGCTTAGCCTTTTAAGTTATTACTTTTCGAGTTCATAGAGGGTCTGGGTCCGAAACCAGAAGTGTTAGTTGGTGTAATGCCACCGCAAACTAGTCCTTCCACTAGTGTTATGTTTCGTTCACTTAGGAAAGAGAAACATTTCGGCCGTTTTGATTGAAACAAATGAAAATTTTGTTCCTTGATTATGGGTCAAAAAGCTCAGGTCTCGAGTCGAAATTGAGTCGTCTTCCACATGTGAGAAACCGATCAACAGAGGGCAAGGGGGGGAGAGAGGGGAAGAGGGAGGGTTTGTAATCGAATAGTGCCAACTAGAACTTACTAGTGATCAATGAGGCTGTAGTAGGCGAAATATGAGGCAGCAGTCAACAACAATGCTATGGCTGCAACTGTTGTGGCTGACGATTGAGAGAAGGGTGGAAAATATGGGGCTGTTCTGATGCGGTTCACAATTAGTTGTGATCGTCAATGGAGATGCTGGTGGTTGATGAAGATGCAATGGCGCGACAGGCAATGAAGTTGTCATATGAGCGAGTGTTATCACTTATCAGGTTAGGATTCCGGAGATGCTCTAACAAGCAAGGGTTCCAACAAGGCAACAAGAGCCAGACGAGGTTTCAGGTGAGGCACCTGGGCTTCACTTGAGATTTCCACAATGGGTAATGGCTTTCTAGGCTGCGGCGCTGCGCCATCAACCATCTTTGAGCCAATTTTTGGATTTGACAAATCTTTTAAACAGATTGATTCATCACCTCTATAAAATTTCCTTTCCTATTAGTATTGTATACTGGTGGCTACCCCTTGGTGCTTTTAAAATATTTTCACTTTTACTTATCACAAAAGGTAAGGGTACACAGCAAACAGAAGAATATGAACAGTTTAGTAATTTGATTTGAGGCATACGCTTGGCAAATAATTAGTTCTGTACCACTAACAGACCATCTTAAACATTGAAATTTGTAATATATAAATTGAAGTAATGATAACAATGCATTCTAACAAAGGAAAAACATAAGTAGGAAAGATAATTTTGGTGGAAAAGGCCACAGGAAAACATTTTATGTATAAAAAATATAGATTATAAAGACGCAGATAATTTCAAAAGCTGTTGACACAAATAAATAAATAAGAATTTAAGGCCTCACCATAACCACAGAGCTCCATAACTTCTGCCATCTCTTCAACTCAGAGAAACTATGAACCAAAGTTTCTTCATTTGGTTCAGTCAGTTCACTCCTTCTGACACATTAGCAAGTAGTAACCAAAACTCAGAATTTATCATTCACAAAAAGGTATCAGTTCCAAAAAAGAAATAATTGCAACATTGATAAGAAATCAATACACCTTCTGCAAGATGGAAGATCAAAAGCCCACTTGAACACCATTTCTGGCAAAAATACAGCACTTCCACTCCATAACTCCTGCAACAGTCAAGAATCAGTAAAAGTTAAAGCTTGAAACATTGAAAGGATAAACTTTCCAAACAGGAAATGACAAATTGCTATGTACGATTGTATCGACGTTGATATAAATATGAAATTGGCAGGGTATATGTACCTTGAAAAGAAATTAAGCTCAAAAAATAATTGAAAATGCTGATGAACCATACTCTAAGCTCCTAGCCTAATACTTTTTAATCCTGAACTTGATAAGCAAAGAGAGAAGCATGCTGGTTGATCAATACAGCTAGGTACAGATTATAAGAAATAGAAAAAAAAGGTTTATACTGCAATCTCATTTCGTACAGAGTCGATACTCATCAGAACTAGATGACTCTCCTGATGCTTAAATTACCTTCTAGTGGTGTCAAAAAGCTCATATTGCTGATTCATAATAACCAATTGACAAGGGAAAAAGGGAAAAAAGGAAAAAGAAACATTTGTCACCATGTCTTGGCATAAAAAAACCTATTGAAATACGAGATAGTAAATCAGAACAACTAGGTAAAAAGTCTAAAGAGCACATCAGAGAGAAGAAAAATCAACCTGACAATCTTCATTAAATAAGTCCTTGAGTACAAAGCTTAGAGGCTCCATGGAAATATGCTGGACAACTGCTATCTGGAAAACAGTTGTAATTTCATCAAATTAACAAGTTTCTAATAACAACAATTTGACGACCACATGAAAAAGGTTTGGCCACCACCATCAAAACGAGGACAATAGCAATAAAATCCAGAGTGGATTGAATACCCACCTTCAGAGCTCTAACAAATGAGGTCAATGTTCCATCATGTCTTAAAAAATAGTTTCTCAAAAATATTGCCACCTTGTGACCAATAATGAATCCAGAACATTGTTTCACAAGAACGGCCTCAATGATTGCATCCATTCTCTCAGCTGGAGATTCCAAAATGAACTTATGGCAGGACAGGTTCTGGAGAGCATGTGTAGGAAGTATCATGCTTAGGGCATCAACAGTTGTTGCAACTCCAACTATCAAGATGATTGGAATCTTAACTGCCCATTCACTGTTATTATCACAGGGTAAGAAACTATAGGCAAAAGTGGCATAAAACATGCAAGGCTAAATCATCATGGTCAATGATCCTACAATCATTATTCAGGATAAGCAAGATACATAGAAAAAGACTGGGTCATCCACATAGCTGCGTAGACCTATTTAAACTAAACAATGGCCTAGCATAACCAATCTTCCCTCCAGGAAAGACAAAATATTTGTTTTTGACAGAGAAGCATCTGGTGATTGAAAAACTTACCACTGAAAGCATTTTCTCGCGTTTTATGAATTCCGATATATTTACTTATTACAAATGTAGGAACAGGCTAGGCCATGGAAAGGTGTTGAGGCACAAGCAAACCCAATAAAAGCTGTTAATGTGTAACATCATGCGACTAACTGGGGAAGCTCTTAATACTTTCCAGCTACAGTCCAGGATTGAAGGATAGTTCTCAAGTATAGTTGAAAGCAAGGTTAAGGTCCTATGAGGGCTGAGACATTATGCATGAATTTGTGGCTATTACTAGCTGTCAAAATTTTGTGGCTGATGAAATATGTTGTAAATACTAGTCCTTACAGAGATTATTTACTCATAAGCCTCCACAGATTAACTGCGACATGGCTTCCTCTTAATCTATCACACTTGATTTCTACTAGAGCAGGCACTTGGTTGATCAACATAAGATTTTGTTTCATATTTAGTAGACTTGGTTCAAATTCTCAGATTCTCAAGAGTTTGATAGATCATATTCATGCACTTGACAAAAACTTGCTGCCCGTCTATGATGAACCTCCTTTCCCAGGCTGTGACCAGCTTTCTTACCATGTTCCATGGTGATTGGTGAATCATGCTTGTAAATCACAGTTAATATTGCAGTTAATAAAACTAGGATAGGGATACATCTGCATAAAAAAGGAAGGAAAAGAGAAACTAAGAGCATTTATCGAATATGATGGGAGTTGAAATCAAAGAATGGGAAAATTAAGTGACTGATTGAAAATCTCATTAAATCTAAGCTGGTTGCCACCTAATTCTATCAGTTGATGCAGTGGAAAAGAAAACCAACAATCAGTTGTTGGCCCCCCCACCCCAACAAAAAAAAGGGATTGTGCTTTTCACCTTATTTTACATGCACACTTGAACAATCCAGAAAACAATCCACATTCCACAAATAAATAGCTTTACCAAAGTAATACCATCATATGACCAGTACGTCATACTATCCAGTGACCTAGTTCATGGGTTTCGAAAATGGCCCATACTGGCCAGCATATATCCCAAAGTGCCATTTTCATTAGGAAAGAATTGAGAAGATAATGCCCCAAGGAACTAAGGGGGATGAAAAAAGTCAAAAGTGTGTGCATATTGTTGTGTGGCCATAGAGGAGTAAAATTACAGGCATGCGTCACACAATTTATCAGCACAAGACATGCTTTGTGTTCCATAATTTTGGACGGTCATAAAAATAAATAAATAAATAAATAATCTACATGCTTATAGCTAAAATGAGGATATTGAGATCAGCGAACTACAGAATTCGATGAAATATAAGGGAAAAAATGCATTACAGAGACGATGAGGTATAACAAACACGAAGTAATCTATGTTTGTGTTTCCTCCTTCGCTTGAACTGGCCTATGACAGTTGGACATGAGCAACATAGATCAGAGACTAGAAAGCATCAAATAACTTAATCCAACTTTAAATAGGAGGCACTACAAAGAAGAGCATATGAGCACAAGGCAGCAGGATTAACATTCAACGTGACAGGAACAAACTTGATCCCCTATTATTTAACAAACAATATAGTCGTTTATGAGACTGAATGGTAGTGAATAAAGTGTAGCCTATAAAGCACGGATACTCTGAAAGTGACCCAGTATCAAATACGTATGGGATACCTGTAATACCCACGCACAAGAGAGAGAGAGAGAGAGAGAGAGAGCGGTTAAGCATTAAAGATTGTAACCTTATAATCATGCAATTAACCATTTATTTCGGTTGCTAAGTTAATGAGCACGAGATACAATTACACACATACATAAGACACCTTTAATTGTGTTCTTGGGAGTCGTGGAAAGTATAAATAGGCGCAATGCTGGAATAAAAAATTAAAAAAAAAAAGTTGGGGGATGGAAAAGAATTATAAAGAAAGATAAGAAGGACGAGACGCTGGTTGTAGGTACATTTAAGATATTGTTAATTGATTTCATATTGAAGAAGATTTTCCTCAAGAGTAAGTAGCCCTCTACCATTGTTAGTATTTTAATTCTTAAAATTCTTTTAAAATATTTTCAATTAAAAAAAGTTTTTTTCTACTTTTATAGGTTTTTGTGAAAAAAAACATGTATCCAAGTATGAAATTGTGGCTATATTTTAAGAACTTCGAAAAAAAATTGAAAAACAATATATTTTCTTGATCTTCTGTGTTAGATACTGAAAATGGCTCTAGCCGATTTGGACCCTAGCCAATTACGGTTAAATATTGCCACTGAAACTAGTTTCTTTTAGGGCCTCACCACCGGCCTAAGTGTGATTTTGGACCTTGTCACGAGCTACTGTGGTCGTAGTCAATAAGACTTTGATTTATCGAAATTGAATTAGCGAACCATTAAAAATCGAATTATCTATTATTTTGCTAAAAAAACATTTGATATATTTTATTTTTTAAAATATAAATCTATTTGCATTAAATATTGTTTCAGAGAAAAATCACTGTCTTCCTTTGCATTATTTTCCTATATTCTTGATCCAACTGGCAGTGGTAGATGGTGATTTGCTAAGTTGTCAAGCTCTAGTTTTTTTTTTTTCAGATTCGAATACAGTGCGCGGGAAATTTCTTGGAGAGTGTTGAGAGTACAAGTATTTTGATTAATTTTGAACTTTGGCCCTATAATAGATTGCAATATGGATTTTAAGAATATTTTAAGATCGATTGGGACTAAATTTCATACTAAAGAATTTTTATATTAGACCTATTTGATTAATTTTTATATTAATGCTAAAATTGATAATTGCTATCTTAGCATTGCATACTCATGAGCAGTGAGTGTGCGACATTGTCACGTAATTTTAGGATATGACAATACCAATACACATACATATCAAATACAGCTGCAAAGTATTCAAAAATTATTATTATTTTTTCAGTTTCTGGTATGTTTTGCATATGGATGGGATATGGCAGGATACACAAGGGATACGTTTTGAATATGGGAATTTTTATTTTATTTTTTTTCCTATGCTTAATATAAATTTCTTTTCTTTATAAACTTACTCTTAACTTGAGTAGTTATTGAATGTTCCAAAATAACAACCGGATGAATTACTCCTGCTTTTGAATTAGTTTTACAAATAATAAAATACATATATATAAATAAAAAAAAATTTAAGTCGTACATATATTCTATTTTTTTTTTATTTTACCACATCGCCAAATTGTTATCCCATATACGTATTTTAGAAAATTTAAGGCCGGTTTTAAATAGAGTTGATTTGATTAGAATTGGGTTTCATAGTTATTGATTTAGGTCCCTTTCAAGCCTGGCCAAGTTCTCCTATCTACCAAGCTTGGAAAAACTACAGGTATTAGTATCGAAAAATTATGTCTCTCCTTCTAGAAACCACCTAGGTCTTAGATAAATTTAGAAAGAAAAGGATGATTAAATCACATATTATAAAGGTTAAAATTGGATAATTCAGATGTGACACCAAGGTTGAGAAGGCTAGAATGAGTTTATGGATGAGCTTTACACTCACATGGGAAAAACAAAAAGGAAAAAGAAAGGAAAAAAAAGTGTGCGGGCAAGATTTCCTACATGAAGAATATATCCATCTAAACCCTTGGATCAAATGCATGCATTGAGATCCATTAGAAATTACAGTAAACAAATGCAACATAATAACGCATCCCCAAATTGCCATTCGATCTCACAACTTATGTAGGGCTGGTAAAGTGGCAAGCATACTTGTATTATCAAATGGATTCACATCGGATGGCAAGAGGTGTGAGTGTTAAATGGTTGTGAATAACGTAGAATCATAATTATGGTTAAGATACCATATTTGAACTTCAAAAATGCTTATCACAAAACAACATTAGGTCAAATCAAATGCAATATATATGTCAAAAAAAACTTTAAACAGCTTGGATAAATGATGTTATTACTCATTTCATTAAGAACTAATGCTGCACAAAATTGTGGCTTATTAAATGCTTAAATCACTTGACACCATCACATAATTTTTGACAAAACTAACAAATAAAAATAACGCCGAGATATGGGTAGTATTGAGAAAACTATGATCGTGAGACCTGGTTCTTTTTTAATTTAGTAAATAATATGATGTGTGTATTAATTGACCTTGATTAATTATAAATTGTTAAACATATGTAGATTAACATATGGGTAGGGGCCAGTGGGCCCGGTAACTCACGTTCGAGTTTTGGGTGGATCCACCAGTGTACGTGGAGACCCACGAATTTTAAATCGGGGATAATTTTAAAATTCGATAATTTTTGAGAAATTAATTTTAAGCTAATGAAAACTTAAAAATATTAATTTTAATGTTAATGATACATAAAAGTGGGTTAAAAATACATCATAAATTTATTTTTGGGTTTTGTACACGTGGGTGGGGAGTGAATTCCACACCCCCTTTAGCTTCCAAGAGAAGCTTGTTGGAAGACAAGTTTTCCTTGCCTCTCTCCCTCTCACACGTTTCTCTCGCTCTCTCTCTCTCCCTCATCTATGGATGGAGACCCAAACTCTTAAGTTTCCCATCCAATTTTTGTTGATTTTGGCTTGGATTCCGGCATCGCCTTAGAGACGGAGAATCGAGCTACTAGATGAGGGCAACATTTTCAACCGAGTAGAATTTTGATTTGGTGAGTTCGAGTGCTCTTGCGAACGTCGTGTTCGGTTAAAGTTTCGGGTTTTTAACCCAAAATGTAGGATCTCGACTAATCTTGAATAGATAGCTCGAATATGTGATTATTTTCATTTATTTATGAAAAATAATATGAAATTCCTTTTTTTCTTAAAACCCTAGTTCTTAGAATCTTGAGGGTTGATATTTGGAAGAAAATACTTTGTGGTTTGAAGAAATTGATGAGTTGTACGGAGTTGAGGATTGATTTGTGTTGAATCTTGTTTTAGATTTAGAAACCCTAGTCAATGAGTGAGTTTAAGATGTTGGATTTTGGTATGTTGTTGAGATTTAAAAGAGGATTTGATGGATTAATTGGTTTAATTAGGAAAAGTTGGGTAAAACATGAATTTGGTGGATGTTGATTTGGTTTAAATCACCTTAGGAGGTTTGGAGTGAGTTTGAGATATCTTTTTATGGCTTTAAAGTCAATTTTTATAGCATTTTGAACATTTAGATTCACATTTTTTTAGAATTTTAGAGTGTTGGAATGTTTGGAGTTAAAAATGCATTAGAACATAAAACTCTAGAAGCTGGCGCTCGCTGGGCGCTCGAGCGCCATCTTTCCCGCATATTCCAAAGGCAGACGCTCGCTGGGCGCTCAAGCGCTAAGCTAGCGCCAGATTGCGCTGAACCGATTTCATTCGATCATAATTTTCTCATCCGAACTCTGAATTTGGTCATTCTTGTACTCAAATTGAAGCCACGAAAGTCTTCTTTCCAATGGTTCTACTCTCATATCAAAATTCTTTTTGAAGAAAAAGATAAGACTAAAATAGTGAGGGTATGTTTGATTTTCTTAACCGTTTTTTGCACGTCTTTGGTTCAATTTCTTGGGAAACATTATTTTTATCACCGTTGGACCTTTTCATCAAATCTCTCATTCCTTGGGTTATATATATATATATATATGTGTGTGTGTGTGTGTGTGTGTGTGTGTTAGAATTATTGCAGAGAGTGGGAAAGAAAAGAAGGAAGAGAAAGAATGAAAATAACAATGAATGAGAGCACTAAAACTTAGGGTTTTCACCCTATCACTTGTTATTTATAATAAGACCAAGAAATACTAAAAGTACAATAATACCCTTAACTTAGCACTCCCTCTCAAGTTGATGCATAGATATTTTTCATACCCAACTTGCATACAATGGGTTGAAACATTTTACTACTAAGCCCTTTAGTAAAAATATCTGCTAATTGATTTGCAGAATTCATAAAGGGCATACATATTGATCCCTGACACAATTTCTCCTTGATGAAGTGTCGATCAATCTCTATATGTTTCGTTCTGTCATGCGGAACATGGTTATGAGCAATATTAACGGCAGCCTTGTTGTCACGGTACAACTTCATAGGTTTATCGCGCTCAATACCCAAATCCTTTAATAGCACTTTGAGCCAAATGAGTTCGCATATGCCATGTGCCATAGCCCTATACTCAGCTTCTGCACTTGATCGAGCTACTACTGTTTGCTTTTTACTGCGCCAAGTAACCAGGTTACCCCATATAAATGTGCAATACCCAGATGTAGATCGTCTGTCATCAACTGAACTAGCCCAATCTGCATCTGTGAAAGCTTTTAATGTCAAATGGCCGTGATGAGAGAATAAGAGCCCTTTGCCAGGGGCAGACTTAAGATATCGCAGAATACAATAGGCAGCGTCAAGATGTACACTACAAGGATCATACATGAACTGACTGACAACCCCCACAGCGTATGCAATATTAGGTCTGCTGTGAGACAGGTATATTAATCTTCCCACAAGCCGCTGAAATTGGCCCTTGTTGACAGGTTCTCCATCACCACTATGGAGACGATGATTAGCCTCAATAGGTGAATCTGCAGGTCGACAACCCATCATAC
>JAULJZ010000018.1:7217985-7230031 GCA_032270985.1 Heliamphora pulchella | reverse complement strand
TTTTCATATAAACTGTGAACATAAAACTTATATTCTGCAAGAACCTAAAATCTGGTCTTCTGTGTGTAAGCCGTACTATACACACCAGATTAAATACTATACAGAATATTGGACATTCATGCATATCAAAGAAATGATACACATAAATTGCTCATTAAAATTCTCATAAAATAAAAAATTAATTTTATTAAAAATAAAATTAAATACTAACAACATGATTTTCAGTATACCAACCCTAACAACTCGATGTATAAGATGGCTTCTCAGTGTTTGGAGGGTTATTCGGGCAATCGTGCATAACCTCTAAGAAGGAAGACTGAACTTTTCTGTCGGAATCACCAGACAAGATTATCCTCCTCCTACCACCGGACATGAGATTTTGGAAAGGCAGCAATAATGATTTCTAAAAAGATCTTAAGAGCTCAAAAAAGGGTAAATCCCAATTTTGGCCCCTAACCCAATAGGATTTCAAATTTTTTTGAAGATGTACAAAGCAAAAGATGGTAGTTCAATCGCAATATTGAAAAGAAATCAAGGAAAAGAAGGGTTACCCAATGTCGATTTCGAAGTTGAAGACAGAAAGAATCGGTGATGAAAAATCTCGAAGCTTTATAACCCCATTGGGAATGCTTTCTTATTGCAAAAGACGTTTGAAGTGTGCGACGATTGTTCTCAGGGATTCAAAGGATCGATATGGGCGCTTAAAAGTTCTAACGATCGAGATCAATCCACGTGTACGGGAACCACCATGAAGCCGTACCATTTCTTGGAACTCCTGAATTTCTTTTGATAGTTTTGAGAAATATATGATCAACGCGCCAACACAAGGGCATCCTCACCACCCCAAGAACCATGGGAACTATCACTAGATCCTTCTAGACGTCAGTATTCCTAGTCAGTCACGAGGAACGCTAATCGGGAACAGAGGGTTATTGATGAGGATATAAGAATTCGATCTGATTTTGAGTTAACACGGTTTGAATAAGTGTAAAGTTGTTCCAGTATAGCTTATAAAAGCCATAAACATGGGGTACTGAGCCAACGATCAAGGGCGTGACTGGCTGGTCAAGGAAGGATGACCAGCGGAGCAATCCTACGTTCAAGAACCCAAGGGCTTGTATAAACCTATCTTGGCTGGTCAGGATAGGCAAGTATTCTATGCAGCGCGTCAAGCAGATATGGAAACTAATCTTGCTACGGTTACAATAGACTGCACGTGGTGTGTTTGTCAGGTGTCACCAGGATTCGTTAAAAAGGGTAGTATACCAGGAGAGAGATAACACTCCGAATATTCTCTAGTCATGAGATCTCTAAGATTTCTCATCGTAACAACTCAATTGACTTGTTCGTCAGAGAAGTTACGCTGAAAACCCTCTAGTGTTATTTATAAGCCTATGTTTGAGCTAATTTTTTTGAGAGTTTTTTTTGCTTAAATGTCTTAAATAAAGTCTTCTTATTTGGCATCAGCTAGCTTTTTTTAGTATATTTTTATATTTATTTTTTAACAAAAAAAAAGTTAAAAAACTAAAAAACCTACAAAAAAAAAAAAAAAAAAAACCATACCAAATATAGGCCAAGTGGGTGCTTACCTGTGAGGACAAGACGATTAAAGTAGGGATTTTTCAATGATGACCTAATGTAATTTTGGGATATCATGTCCAAATTAATTTGGACCATTGGATTAAGTAACAAGATGAAGTAGGCCATTGATTAAAAGAATTAATAAAAAAGCAAACAATAGGTAATTTTCCATTACCAAGGTGGTTTTAGTATTTTCCCGATAAGTAGACACCATCAAAATCAATACATATATTCCAACTGTTAAAAAAATACATTTATTATTTGTATTCTAGAACTATAGCGGCATAGATCCGAGCGAGAGAATTAAAACATACAGTCACAGATCATCATCGTCGGAGAGGTGGAAAAATGGGTTCGGGTCGTGCGGTCTACGAGGGAGCCGTGGTGGTAGGGTCGCTTTCGCTGCTGGGATGGGCGGGGCTGTGGTTCCTGAACAGACGACTTTACAAAGAGTACGAAGAGAAGAGGGCACTTGTTCAGATCATCTTCAGCGTCGTCTTCGCCTTTTCTTGCAACCTCCTCCAGCTCGTCTTATTTGAGATCATCCCCATTCTCTCCAAAGAGTTAAAGCTCTCTTCTACTCTCGCTCTTTCTGGGCTTTTCTCTCTACATTTCTGTTTTGCTCATCCAACATGTATGCATAAAATTGTTCACCAATTAGAATGTATTGCCAGAAATGCAGCAATGACGTACGTTGCTGAATTCGATCTTTGTGATTGCCAAATTTTAATTTGAAATCAGCTAGGGTTCCTATACACTTGCTTTGAGTTTTTTTGGGAATTTTGTTAACTCTTGCCCTCTCTTTCTCGAATGGCTCTGAAAGGAGCCGTACTTTTTTTTTTGTAATCATACTCATCTCGCGTCTGTTCCGAACAAAAGCAACAGCAACGCGAAGTGTATGTGTAACACTGTTTCAAGAGTTTGTGCGGTCATTATAGTTAATCTCAATTGTACTTGTTCAATAAGAGTGTCTGTTTTCACTTGGCGAGGCATATATCGTAGTTCCATAGATGGTAACTGTAGTTATTGAGGTCTGCCCGCTAGGGTAATATGCAACTATTCGTTTTAGGATGATGAGAGTAATAAATGCAAATTCCATGTCTTCAAAGCCGTGGTGACGCTTGCTGAATTATTGGGAATACATAATCATAAGAGTGATTAGTGAGGACTTCACACAGTATCAAGAGGCAATGCTACGGGTGTCGCACTCCCAAATGGGAAATGAGATGTTCAAGTCTTGTCAAGAGCAAGATGTGTGAGTTGTGAAAGTGAGTGAGTGTGCATTTGCCGATTAAAAAAAAGATGTTCCTACAATTATATGTCAAGTTATTTGAATTGATCGGCACACTTTGTACAACTTATAGTGATCTGAAGGCATTTTATTCCTTGTTGGCTGTAGGGCGAGATGGATGAACTGGAAGGTGGATTTATTCTGTTTAATAATGTTACTGGTCTTCATGTTACCTTATTATCACTGTTACTTGATGCTTTGCAACAACGGTAAGTTGCATGGTTGCGCAGGTGTGCTATTTCTCATTCTGCATATTTCTTCCTCCCTCCCATCCTCTCCCCGTGAAGATTTATATTCTTCGTGGGAACTACTGCTTAGTTAATTGTAGATTATGTTATACCAAGCCTGTAAGTGATAATTATTTGTACAGATGCAAACTTAATTCACTAAATCTCTAATTTTCTTATCAGGTGTGAGGAAGGAAAGGGCTGCACTTGGTGCCATCTTATTCTTGTTGGCATTTCTATATGCTTTTTGGCGCATGGGCATTCATTTTCCTATGCCTTCACCGGATAAAGGTTTGAGTGTGCTTTTTTGCTTGGTCAGGATCATGCCAAAGAGATGGAATCTCTCTCTCTCTTCACACAAACCAAAAAAAGGCCCTCTTACGCATTTGTACTACTCCTAGCCTCAATTGCTCCAGTCTCTATGGAATTCAACTACCAAATAATCTGGTTGTTGAATTGCATAGTTGCTTTGATCTTTCTCTACATGCCATTCCTTCCCGTGTACCCTTATGGTGACATGCCAAAATTGTTCTTTTGCACAAGTTTTTCCATATATCTCTACCTGTTTCTTCCTTCTTCCATTTTCTTTCTTTTTTCCTTTTTTTGTTCTTTTGTTCACACCCATTTGTTTAGAGTAATTGGTTTACAATGAATGGCGTTCCCATCTCTAGCTGTTTTGTTTATCATGATTTCACCTCACAGGTTTTTTCACAATGCCTCAGCAGAATTGGGGTCATTGGCGTGACTGTTATGGCTGTCTTATCTGGTTTTGGAGCTGTAAATCTGCCATACAGTTATCTATCTCTATTCATTAGGTAAGAACGAAACACAACTTATTATTGATGAGCAGGAGGTAAATCATTGCTTTGCCCCTTGGCTTTTCATGTTTCTGCTATACTTCATATAATTCCATTCCATAATGTTACATGTTGAAAAATTGATGTTTTTTTTGGTAAGATTAAGGGGGTGTCGGTTTCTCATCTGGAATTCATAGTGAGTTTGCGAGGAAACTGTGGGGTTTTGTTTTATACTTTTGGGTAGATTTAGAGAAGGAGGTGACTGTTCAATTCTGACAAGTTGGAAGAGGAGAGAGAGAGATAGTTTTGACCCATTTGTTGTGGTTGTTGTGGTTGGAATGCAATAGAACATTGTTTGATGGGGTCAATTTACCGTTTTGATGGTGCCAATTTATCGTTGTACAGATTGAAGGGTATTCTTCATAATAACTTGTATGGTTGGCTATTTGAAAGAGTAACAAAGTCTATTGATGTTACAATTGACTTCATATAGTGTTTATTTGTAGGATGATTATTTTTCGTAGAGTTTCTTTCTTTTTCCCCATAAGTTTACCTTTATTTTTGTGGAGTCCTTTCTGTGCTCTCCCTTTGTATACAGGTAGGATTCCCTTAATGTCTTTTTATATAAACTTATGTACTTATAAATAAAATGTTATTACTTGTTAGTTGATAGGACACTTAAATTGGTGCAAAGAAATATACTCCAACAAAAGCTGAAGTTATTGGCTCGAATAAGTTAGTATAGGGACCATATGATCGATGCAGGGGCAGGGGTGTACTCCTGAATTTGACTTGAAGGGGCAAAATAGGCAAAAATAAGAAAAACATAATTGCACTATTTGATAAAATCCTTATGATCTTTATGTGTGTACTTTATATATCTTTCCATGCATTTATTCTGCAATGAGATGATTTCGTCTTAAGCATATCAACTTTCACCTAAAGATATTTCAAAGTTTGAATTGACATTTGGAGGCATAACTCACTCTAAAAAAGTTGCGATTTATGGAGGTTTTAGAGATCGTGGGAGTTGAATAGTATAATATCTTGTGTGTGTGTGTGTATAATTTACATTGACGCAAGAGGGTTACACTGAAGTGGGTGAAAATTGTTGTAGTAGGTTTCTAACACCACATAACAATGTGTGGAACCAATAGTGTTTTGAGAATTGCCCACTTTCTCTCACTTTTCTCTTTTATTTCTTATCATGTAAACACATAGCCCCCTTCTATTGGATAGGCACATTGCTAATGTGCTGTTCCAGATCTATAGGTAATTTCTCAAAGGTGTGGGGGTGCCGTGGTCCCTCTTCGGCCCCATAGTAGTTCTGCCCCTATGTTGAGGTAGTAGCAGGGCCATTGTATGTGAGAAAATGGATCAGAATCTAAGGTTAGCTGCTCTATACCAATAAAGGCGAGGGAGGTGACGTGCATTCTACTTTTTTATGATCTTCTGTTTGTTTGCTTGCTTGCTTACACCCCCCATTCCATATTTTAGTGTCCACTCTGGGAAATTCAATATTTTAAAGGGATAAGCAGCGCATATGGCTACATTTACGTTGTTAAATGCTTATTCTCATCTAAAAGGATAAATTCTCATCTAAATGGATAATATTTTAGAGCATAAGACTGCATATCACAATGCTTCAAATGGGTTGACCATTTGAGACATCGCAAAATAGAATAGTGGACAAAAAATCTCTCTCTTATTATGCCTTGTATAGTTGTATGTGAGATATGGCTTAGATAGCTCCTTGATTCCTAAACCTTGAGGGAGCAATATAGCAAACTTTAAAATTTATGTTGACTATAATTTATAGCAATAAATTTTATGTTACATATATGTTTGTATGAACATATAATCTATGGTGCACATTATAACATATGATTCTTAACAACTTCAACAATGTTGACAAAGCGTCTAATGACATCGATTCTTCTATTAATTTCATGTTCCTATGTTGCTATCTACTTCACGCTTAAAAGTATAACTAATAACTATGTATTTTTGAAATGTTTTTTAGCTCCTCGGTTTTAGTGGCCTTGTCGTTTACCTGGTGGTCGATACTTGATAACCAGGTACACATTACCTTGTGATGTGCAGTTTGATGTTGATGGCCTTGCTTTTATGGAACTAAATGGCTAAATTTTAAAGGCATTTTTCTTTTACGAGAAGTATAAAGAGTTTAACCAGGGTGCCGGGGGGGGGGGTGGGGTTCTGAGTTGATTCATTGGAGTGTTCCCTCCCTTTAACAATTGATTCCACTGAGGGGGATGATTGTGGGGTGGCTAGTCTGCAAAATAATTATTGGTGGCTTCATCTGCTATAGAGAAGGATGCTGAGGGGGCTCTGGAGTGTGATGGAGAGGGTGGCGGGATGGAGATTTTGTGCTCAGTATGTCTGGCCATTCTTGAAGAAGAAAAGACTGCAGTGGTCAATGAGGTGGGGATTCATCATAGTTGCATTCAATGAATGGATGCTAGGGAGGTGTTTTGGGGTCTGCTAATGGGGATGGTTTTACATCCAGGGATTCTATGTTTGATGGTTCACTTGATTATGATGGAGATGGTTCTCTTTTACTCAACATCTCTAAAAGAGAAGGATTTGGAGAAGCTTCAATGTTTGATCTACTATGATGGACAAAAGGGGTAAGCCTAATAAGCTACGGTATAGGGAAAAGAAATCTGTTATTGGGTCTTTTTTTTGTTTTTTTTTCTTTTTAATGAAAGTTTAAGAGAGTTTAGGGCCAAATATGCAAATATTATTGCTGGTGGTGTTATTGGAAAGGCTGGAGACGACAAATGGATATCAAATACAGAACAGGAGAAATCATCTTATGCTAACCAGGTGTAATTTTGAAGCCCTTTTGGATGGTTATGTCTTGGGTTTGGGTTTTCCTGTGTAGTTTTTTGTCCTTAGTTTTTGTTTTTTTATCCTACTTCCTTTTATTTAGTTGTGTCACTTGTGTGAGGGCAGTACTCCCCTGGCATGGTTTAGTACAATTTGCTTTTGTTGCCGATCAAGAAAAGAAAGAAGCATAATAAATATAATATGTTGTATTGTTCCTTTTTCTCTTTCTTTTCATTCTTATCCTATTTATAACAGATTTTCTTTTTAATATGGAAGGGAAATCGAAGAAGCGGATATTAAGGCTTTGGAAAGACAACTAATGCAGTCAATTGAAACATGCATTGCCAAGAAAAAGAAAATCATTCTTTCTCAAATGGAGATGGAGCGAATCCAAGGATCAGAAGAGGTTCATATGTCTCACCTTGTCAAATAAGTTGATGAAATTTCTTTGGTTTGATATGTATTACATGGTCGAAGTTCATTTGTTTTTGATTTTATCTTATGTTTCTTGTTGAGATTTCTAATATTTTAAATCACATAATATTATTGGCTTTGATAGCTTGCTTTATGTTTTTAAATTTTTTATGCTAATTTGGCATTGTTGTGCTTCTTTTATAAAGATGGCACTATTAAGCAGGTATGAAATGGAGATTTAATCATCATGAGGATTGCGTTGGTCTTGCCTTTTAGGGTCAAATTTCTTTTTTCCCCTTTATTAAAACATTTGTTAAGTATTAGGATTTGGGTGCTAGTCTACTAGTGATAACCTGGTAATTCTCTAATGTTGTTCCATTTGGTGCCTCTCCACATGATGTAAGTGGTCCTTTATGGTGTTCAAGGTTTTAATTATTGTTAGTAATAAATGCAAATTTTTTTATAGCCTATCAATTAAGCATCTCATCTAACTACAACTATTTAATAGTTGTAATTGCTAATTAGTGATATGTAAGAGTACTAGCAATTACTTGTGTGCCTAAAGACACTTTGAACATAATTTAATCCTAAAATCAATTTAAATAATGAACAATTTTTCTTAATACTTTATTTAGGGTAACAATGTAGTATAAAATTTCATCAGTCTCATGCAAGCTCTTAACGTCACTAATAATTTTCACAAGGCTCTTAATTTCAACCTAGGAAGCAGGGACACACCAAAATAGTTGTTGAGTCCGTGTCTGACACGGACACGATCACTGTAGCGTGTCCTAATTTTTTATTTTTTTCATTTTTATATAGGACACGACATTGGATATGTGTGTCCTGGACACACCGCAAGACATAGTTGGAGCTGAAGCGATTTTTTTTACAGGAATCTAATAATAATTGGCATAATAATTTTAATAATGATTTTTGGCATAGGCATTCTTGTTCAATTGATGTTTCTTTTATTAGAATGATGTATTGAATAATTTGGGTGATTATTTATATTTCTTTGTTTGTGGATGTTCTAATTATAAACACGGGGCAAATATATAAATAAAAAATATATTTTTTTGCAGAATTACTGCCGTGTCCGTGGCCCAATTTTTTTTGAAATCGCCTTGTCCCGTGTCTTTATCCGTGGCTATGCATCATTTTCTACCAAAGGGAAAAAAAAATACATGTAAACTAAAAAAATATACATCAACAACTATATTTTTCAGACAATCATATATTAAAATATATTTTTGATGGGAGATAAGGAGAAAAGTTTTGAAATAAAGCGAACGAGAAAAAGGTTGAGTTTAAAATGAAGAGAGAGGGAAAATGTGTGTTTAAATGGAGAGAGAGAGAAGAGAGAGGGAGAAGTGTTGCATTGGACAATTGTCCCATCAAGGTCTTCTTCCATGTAATATAGATACTCTACACGGCACTGCTCTTGTCTTGTGGTGTAGCTCTCTGTCTCTAGCTTCATAATGCAACACCTGTTTTCACTCACTAAGTAAGTTGTCAGGTACCTGATCTTGTCAAGCAGCTAATGGGTGTAAGATAGTATGGCTATATGGGGTACCCAGATAAGGCATCCTTCAATATACAGTTGATTTTGCAATCACTCTATTTATGGAAACATTGTCAGTTGACCCCAATTGATTGGGACAAAGGCTTAGTTTGGTTTGGTTTGGTTTATTGTCACCTGACTCCTTGAAACAGTAAGGAACCTAGCATGCTGCCTAGTAACTGAATTAGAAAAGGGAAAGCTGTAATTGACGGTCCCGATATGCTGGTACTAGTTTTGCTGTCCCTGGGTCACTTGTATGAGTTTATGATTGATATTTGTAATATCTGAATGCAGTTATGCTGTCAATGGGTCACTTGTACGAATCTATCATTGATATTAGTATGTATCTAAATCCGGTGATGGAATATTTGATGATTTTTTTTTACAATTTCTGTTTCCTAAAATATGCAAAAATATTGATGCAGATACTGATGTATTGGCAGAAATCTAGTTAATATCCTCATTTTGTAATGTATGCTACTGATACTTGTAAAATTTGTTTTGTCAAGTTTGCTCAAAGTATCGACGTAGATAGTGATGTGTAGGTAGAAATTTTGTCAGTAACCTACTTTTTGAAATAAAACACGCTCTAATGTATGTTGCTGCTTTTGATTGTTCGTATTTTGTGTGACATCTGTTGGTATTCTAAATCAAATATAAAGTGTCCTTTAATACATGGCATTAAACACTACTGTGAGGCTCTACGCCACTACGAGCAGTTTGAGTTCTTTCTTTAGTTGTGCCTCACTAACAGTTGTATGTTGCAGAAGTTAAAATCTAGGTCTTTCCTAAAACGAATTGTTGGGACAGTTGTGCGATCTGTGCAAGAGGATCAAAAGGAGCAAGGTTAGCAACTTTTTTTTTTTTTTACTCATATTAACATTTCATGTACATTTCTATTTTGTACTTCCTGCTTCATGGAATGTCTGTTTTACCAGTTTATATCTTTCCATCTTCAGAGTGGGTTTCAATATGTATAAATTTATTATTGTTTTCCCTGTTTCATTGTTTTGTTTTCTTTCTTGGTCTATACTTTTTTTTCCAGGTTTATGAATTCCCTCCAAACCCCCAAAATTTCGACTGAAAAAAATTCAGTTAGGCCATGTTTATAGTGATTTGATTCTTTGAATGGTTGTACATTGCTCTGGCAAAAGCCAAAGCCATGAAAGCTTTTGTTTCTGTTTGCTTATTGTCTCTATCAAGAATAATAGTCATCAATTGGTCCTATAGTATATGATGCTACAAGGATTATGGATCAAGAACTCTTTCTTATTGGAATTTTTGAATCTTATTTTTTCATAATAAATATTTTTGTTGTTTCAAGATATGAATGGAAGTCAGTTTGCAGGTGTGGGATAACACATCATTTCCATGCCATGCATTTTCTAAGGTCAGAAGGTTGTGGAGTCTATTTAGTAGTCTAATAATACTCACTCGAATCATCTATTGTTTATAAGTTTTTGTAGTTCTGGAAGCATTTTAATGATTTTTAGCCAATTAGTTTGGGGGAAACTAGAAAGCCTCATCCGATATCTTAGGAGAATGTTGCTACTCAGGATTCAGGTTTGGAAAATATCCCCCCCCCCCCTTCACTAGAATGGAGTTATTTGTTCCACATTGCCGTGTTAAAAGGACAAGTGGAGGCCAAGAAAGACTTGGTTTTTGGTTATGAACTTATGAGAAAGAGAAGGTTGCTTGGAAGCTAACTGAATATATGAGTTTACCTAAGGCGAACAGCAAACTAGAGAGACGTAACTATACCTATTCAGTTCACTTTTAGTAATTGGGATGAACGCTCGTTGAGTTGAGTTGAGTTGGCTTGAGTTTTGTTTGGCATGCAGACAACTCAGTTGCTTTTTATTGTCTGTCTGAAAAGAGGTGCAATTTCGGAGATTGTAAGTTTGGGAAATCCTAATGGGCGGATATCTTTTCTATTTGGTATTGGTCTGACATGTATTAATTATTGTGTGCCTTGCTTGTCATACCATGTTTATAGAGTGAGTGATATTTTCAATCCAATGGAAGTCGTACTTTCAATTGTGCATGACTCGTACTTCTTTACTATGTTGAGATATTTACGTGTATTTAAGTTGCTTTGAAGTGCTGTCTATCTTGATGAGTATTTTAGAAGCATGTCTACATTGTCAGGAGGCGAGAAAGCTTAATCTGGCTCTCTTCCTCCTAATAGAAGGTAGCTGAGGCTCTGAAATGATTTGGATTCAGCTGTTGTAGCCTTGTAGGATTAAGAAATGTTGTCACTTGTCATTGGGGGTTCTTTTCTTATAAAGATGTATAGCTCCTTAATGTATGGATTATGCATTTTTCAATTTGCTTTTATTGTCTCTTTTTTCCTCATACATGTGGGTAAAAATGCATGTGAGAACGTTCAGGAACTTCTTTAGGAAAGATACAGAAGTGTTTGAGATCCTAGTCATTGATAAAATAATATTTGTTTCTATTTCTTTTGAGCTATATGGTTGATCAACTTCTTTAAAGCCATGTCTTGTGATATGATCTTGTGAGTTGATTTAAAGTAGATCATTTTTAGAGGAGCAGCTTCGTAAACATAGGGAAAAAATATATCCAGACAATATATATTATCTTATCACATTTTGAGAGAGGTCAATGTGATCATGAAGAAATGTAATGCTGGATTTGGTGGAACATGGAGCAAGTGTCAACTGTTGGGATGGTGTGGCAGTCTGAAACACTTCCTCATTGTTTAGTCCATGGTCTTTTTGTCTTGTTAGCTGCAAACTGTAAATTCATGGGTCAGTTCCAATAAGGTGGTGCCTTCCCCCCCGATTGGTGCCAGATAGTTGTTACCTTTATGTTCTATTCTTTTTGTACAACACGAATGAGTAGACATTATAAATTCTGCATGTTGAAGTCTTATTAAGAACATTTATGTTAGTGGATACTATATGTTCTACATATAGGTGACTGGTGGCATATGGGCCGCATCCAAATGTAACTAACGTATCACATCCAACATTTCAATATTTGGGTGATGGGATGAGGTTATATTTGGATTACCAAACTTTCAGAAAGTTATACATGCAAATATTTTGGGCAGGGTTTAAGATTCCTACTGGATCATCATGTATGGTTTATGTTATTTAAAATATTGTATTCCCTTTACGGCATATCAACACCCTTTGCCTTTTGTTATTGTGGCTCTGTATGATTCTGACATTGCAAGAAGCAGCAGAAGGCGGGAAGAGAAAATTCCATAACCTAATCTTCTTGTTTCGCCTTTCGGGCGCACAAGTTTTTATGTAAGTAATCTGTTTAGGAAAGAAGAATTACTGGGTGATTGTAA